>JAPMOQ010025704.1:1579049-1632494 GCA_026543055.1 Argiope trifasciata
CATGGTTGTTCTGTGTTTTATCTGTGAGATGTATGAATGAGTCCCTGTAAAAAGGGGTTGTGCAAGCGAATGTGTGTGTCGCCTTCATTTGAGCTAGAAGTCAGACTTCTACCCTCTCGGTGCTCATGGGTCTTTACCCTCAGAAACTACTGCAGCCCCTTTCCGTAGAAGCATGGTTACGACATCATCATCAATCAATTTTAAAAGAAAATATTTTAATCATATTTTCTAAATTTAAAAATGAGAGTTCTGAACGAATATTAAACGATTCAGGAGATACAATAACTAGTTTCTTTCACTACCATTCTGAAAGAACACCAAATTTCACAATTCTAAAAGAATACACAAAACTATTATATAAAAACGAATATTTGTTTGTAGTATTTTTAAATTGTCGTACCGTTCAACCTATTTCGATAAAACATTGTAAAGTTATTGATTGATTGAACTTAATATTTTTTTCGCACCGGGTACCAACTAGTGAATAAATTTTTAAAAAACTTTATCAAATGAGCAAACCGTGATGATAATTACATAATTTGGTGAACTTAGACTGATAATAGTTCAAAAGAGCACGTAAAGAAGGAGGTAGTAGAAATATTATCCAGTATTATAAGCAAGGTTTTTTTTTTTTGTATACAGCATTTAATCTTTTCAAAATTTAATCCTTGATGTTTCTGCAGCTTTATATTTGAGCTCCCGAATTTCTGAGGACCATTATACATTAAGATTTTAGGCATATTATTTTCAACTAAATCGGATTTTGAACATTTCAGTTGTTGAGATTTTATATATATTTTATAATGAAATATTTTGAGTTTTTTGAATAGACGGGAAATAAAAAGAAGTATATTCTAGAAGTATATTATCATTCCTATTTTTTTGAATAAAAAAAAAGATGTAACAAGAAAGGGAAATAAACCTTCCATCGTTATATAAATGCAACAGTGTAATACAACGGAATGTTTTTAAAAATATATTAAAGCAGAATAAATATTGACGAAAGAATATACGAAATATCATGTTAGCTCAAAAAAGTTCAAATAGAAAACAAATACAAAGAATCTAATCAATACAAAGAAACGAAAATTTGATATCTTTTCTAAAAGATAAAAATTGAATTTTCAAAACTTCCTGACAAAAGACGAAGTCAAAATATGACTTGCGCAAAATGCAAAGAAGTGAAATATATTTCAGAATAACCATTTATAAGTTTAGGCTTAAAAAGATTCTCGAAATAATCTTATTTTTTTTTTAAGATTATCATGAAACGGATGGCTCATTCAAACTCAGATACCTGAAGTGATGACTTTTTGTTGACTTCTTTTATTATATTGACCTCAAAAATATAATGACATGGCTCGTATTTGACTTTTCAAAAGGGAAGAAAATTTAGTCCTTTCACAGTTAAATTTCTTATTCGTTCTATTTCCGTAAATGCATTTACGGTACTTTAATCCAATTTCGAAGAAATAATATAATAGATGTGGCTGCTTTATTAAAGAAAATATACTCTTTCCTCGCATTTCAACCATACGAAATGGTCTTAGCCTTTCAAAAAAAAAATAAACTTATTTTTTGAAATATCATTTATGCTTTAAAAATATTTTATTAAGTATAAAAATTATCCCTTTATTCTATAATAATATTCTTTAATTACGAATATATATTCTTTAATTACGAATATATATTCTTTAATTACGAATATCCTATGTTATAAGAATTAATAAGTTAACAATTAAATTATTTAGGATTCTCAGCTTTAATCTGTTGAAAATAATTCTTTTACTTGAAATTACATAATATTATTATTTACAATTCTGATACATAGGTTTAATTTATTTAGAGATTAGAAAACAAAGAAAATACCAAAGCTGAGTGCACTTTAGATATACGCATAGTCAGGATCTAAAACAGGCTTAGTAGCATTCATAGCCATTTGAATCGGCGGGCTTATAAAGTGACATAAGTCACAACGCAACAATCAACAACATTTGTATCAAAATTCCAATATACAGATTCAGTGCGACTGTAATTGCATGTGATTATTTGACCCTGGCATTTCAATCTCTGAATTTCCACATAACGAATATGTTATAGTGCCAATTATTAGTTAAAGATTTGGATATGAGTGTGATTGCATCAATAATTCATTGAACATTCATAAATGGTGTACGTAGATTTCGATTGTAGTTAAATTTTAAACAAGAAATCAATATTTATGTACATGAAAATATATTATTATTTATAATTCTGAGAAATGAGTTCAAATTATTCAGCGATTTAAAATTAGTTAAAGCTGAATATTCTTTTGCGACTCATTGTCTATAATTGCGACTCTAGATTAATATTTAATCGGATAATTAGATCTCAATAATGAGATAGCGAAATTTGATGAAATAAAACAATTGATTCACAAATTTTTTCTATTTTGTTATAAAATCAGTCTTCTCTTTTTGTGTTTCTGATATTAAATATTTCTATGTGAATTCAAAATTTGCTAAATTTGAAACCTGCAGTTTCATGAAAAAAAAATCCCCCAGAAACAAAAAAAGGTTTAAAAGAGTAGTATTAGAGTTTCTATGGGAAATAGGCAAATAGTATGGAGATAAATATGAGTATTTGCTTTGTCACTTGTATTACAAATGCGAAGATAAAGAAACGTATTTTAAGCACTATTTATAAATCTAAACAAAACAGAAAACTTTAATTTTATATTTGAGGGTTTTGAAAATAATAAGCAACAAAACAATGATTAATATTATTTTAATTAGTGAGTCTAAATATAGATTTATTATTTGCTTGTAATTACCTGAAAAGATGAACCAAAATATCTCAACCAATTATTATATTAGAAAAATCAAAAGTTGGAAATAGTTAATAGATTGAAATGTTATTCTTAAAAAATCACTCAAATATTCCTGATATTCTTATTGGTACTACACTAACAGTAAAATTTTTACTAAGACTTATTCGCTGGTGATCAGTGAATGAATTCACATGTTTTTATTGTGAATTCCCATTTTTTTTAAAGTTTTACACACTTAGATTTTGTTATTCTTTTCATTGGAATTAATATAGGGCAACAGTCACTTTGCCTTTTTTATTGCATGTCAAATAATTCTAAAAAATCTTTCATCTCAAAGTGCTCACAGGTTCACCTATATCACAGGTTCACCTATATTCACCTTCAAACAACGACAAGATTTTCTTTTATCTTTCGAACCACAACATCCTTTGAATGTAAATACGAATTTTAGAAGTTATAAAAAAGGATATCAAGGTTAGATAATTAAGCATTTTTTCCCCTTAAAACGCTTCATCTTTTAACTCTATTTCATTTCCGTTCTGTGTAAAAAGATCATTATACATTCTAAGATGCATCTGATCTAATATGTTTCCGTAAGGCATCTATCCAATTTAATGTTATCTAAACGTAAAATTTAAACATGCATATTTAAAATTTCAATTTTCTAAGAAATGTTCCCCTAATACTTAGTTTCATTCTCATACTACAGTTATAATATTGCCACTGAATCATTTTTCTTTAAATTCTCTAACCATAACATCTTATTTTTACATGTAAGCCTGCATTTTAACCGAATAGTATTTGATATTCTGGTTTGAGAATAACTGTTATTTTGTCAGTGAATTATATTCATATATTTCAACTGTTTTGCATATTCCTTCTTTTATATAAGTTTTTATAAACTTAAAAAGAGATGTTCAATACATTAGAGCTAACTTTTTTTTTGCAAGACATGTCTTACTCTAAATATGTACGAGATAAATTTCACATTTTATGTTTCACCCATCATCTTAGCAGAATTCATCTAATACCCACTCTTTCATCTCATAATGCACGGGCAACATCGCTATAGACTCTTAAAATAACGACATACTTTCACTTTAAGTTGCTCCAAATTCCTTTCCTCAATCTCCTCATCTTTCAACCATATTGCATTTTTTCTTCTTTTTTATAAAACTACCACATTTTCTATTAAAACTCCCCGTCATGGGAGGCACGTAACTCAATATAAAAATAACCCCTATCCTATGTGGTAAAGGAAGGCAGAAAAAGAAAAAAAAAACGGAATATCTATAATAAAATACCAGGCACGACGCTAAAAAGTTAACCCTATCGCGTGCCCCTTTCCATCTTAAATGCAGAGTATTAATTCACTATCGATCGCAATCCATTTGCACGTAGAAGAACGTCCTCTAATACCTAAGGAAAGAGGGTCGATTGGCGTAATGTGAAGTAGTGTAACAGGTGGTTACAGTCAAGATGTCTTCCATCGAAATTCTTCGATCCGGGTTGAATCGATATGACAATCTTGCGATTGGGATGGTGGCAATTTGCTTTTACTCCTTTTGAGATGGCTTGCAGAAAGAATTCCAGCTGTAATTATGGAGGTTTTTGGGGGAGGGGGGTAGAGGGGTTTTTTCTTGTCGGAGTGAACGTTTTTTTGCTTTGTTTGTGAAGATATGAAATGAGCTCATGGTTTAACCGATCATATAGGAATGCCTTTTCTTCATAATGCGTTAAAAAATGCGAATAAAACATATATTACTAGATATAAGTAGAGCATTTACGATGTAAAAAACGTCGGGCTTCTGTAAGCACAAAAAAATGGAAAATTAACTAACAAATGTTTTAAAAAGTACTAAATTTAAAACCAAATATTTAAAAAATAATAATTTTTCTCTCTATATATCTCTAATGAAATATCGGAATTAATTTATATTCCATAAAATACGGAATGCAGGAACTCGTATCTTATTCAATGGATACAAAGTTTGCTTCAATTATTCAAATTTAAAGGTGAATTGCTTTGAGCTGAATTGTCTACACAGCAATAAATGTTTTCGATTTCTATACATGCTATATATTTTCACCGTATTTCTCTTTAAAAATAAGCTAAGATGTATGATAGTATGCGTACAATAAATGTCCACTTAGAATTATCAATTATCATAATAAAAAATTCGACATGATACACGCGTTACTTTAATGTTTTTAAAAAACATGAAGCAAATTGGTAACAATTAGTAATTATTTAAAACTTTTCACATACTTATTTTAGGTATAATGTACTATTGTAAAACATATCTTATATATTTTATAACTTCGAATATCTATATCTAGTTATCTTGGGTATATATATCTTTTAGATCTATTGTTTACGAGAAATATAGTGCATATTTTAGAATGGGAACCAGAAAATTTGAATTCTGGTGAGATAACAAGAGCGACACTTAAGCTGACACTCGCTTTTCCAAATTCTGCAGTATAGAAAGGCTGAAATTTGGCTCATGATGGCGAAATGCATTCCAAGTTACATATATAATGATCGTTAGTGGAAACGTGTTTCGAAAATTAAATTAATAATAATTAAAGTATATACATTATTGAATTTTACCAAATTATCATAATGTTTAAACTATATTAAACTGATCAAAAGTATACAGTCATTTCTAACATTACAAAGTTTTCCAAAAAGAAAAATTGCGTTTTAATTTTGACAGCTCAAAAGAGCATTTAATTAAGCAAATCTTGCCGAGTGCATTTAATATCCAGGGTATTTATTGTCCTCACCAGAAACAAATGTTTTTAATGATTTGAGCTCAGCCCTTTTCATAGAAAACCAGTAACGATTTTGCATTTTTTGCAAATTGCGCAATATTTCATAGATATTTATATAGTACATAGATTTCGGAATACATAATACATATATTTATTACATATATTTAAAAAATAATCAGATTTTTTTTTCGTATAATAAATGCAAATTTCTTACCAAATTTTACGAGACAAATTACATGAGGATTTATTTTCAAAGAATTACTTAAAGTAAATATTTTTAAAATTTAAAATATGAATATTTGAAGTAAATATTCTTTATTAATCTACTTAAAGAAAAGAAAATGCGTTATGTATTTATATTTTCCTATTTAGATATTTAATATACAGGATGTTTAAAAAAAGTGTACAAAATAGCATGGAAGATCCGATTCACAACAAGGATCGAGAATCGCATAGAAACAGAGGATCACAACTGCGATCTGGAACCGCAACAGGCGGTCTAAAATAATACATAATACAAAGAGATGAAACAAAACAAAACCGTTACAGATCATTTTATTGATAATTACTCACTCACATGCGAATACTCCAAGCCAAAGCTTCAGCCTTCAGGAAATGCTCAAAGTTTTTGACAGATGCCTCCAAACATTCCTAGCATCTACATTGTATGGAACGGCGCACATTCTGAAAGATACCAGGTTATCTCGAACTCATCCTGTTGCCACAATAATTCGCCCTAACAAGTCTTCTGGTAATACAGCAGGTGTTTTATGCAATAGTCCTTTCAAAAATCCCCATAACAAAAATCTAAGGGAGACAGGTCTGGTGATCGTGATGACTATGCGATTGACAAACCGTGACTATTCCAGCCAACAGGAAAAGGGGCCTGACTATGTGCTGAAACGCGCTGCACCTCCGTCGTGTTGAAATGGAATGCGTTGATGAATAAGCATTGGAACCCCATTCAGCATTTCTGGCAGAACCTCTTGCAGAAATGTTAGATAAATGGAGCGGTTAATTCTTTCTGGGATAGGAAAGACTTATTACTTTACGGATCAAGTAAACAGTCTTCTAGAATGCAAGCCCACACATTAGCAAGACATTTGATCAACTCTGATTTGTACGACAACACCCTCTCGTGGCTCTGGCGTCCTCTACAGGAGTTTGCGATCCTCTTTTCCTATGCGATTTTTGATCCTTGTTGTATGACGGATATGCCATGCCATTTTGTCCACGTATTTTTAAAACACCCTGCATGTATATTTTAGTTCTATATTATTAAGGTTTATGAAGAAATTAGTGAACTAAAATTCAATTTATATCTAAGAGAAGCTAATAAGAGTTTTATTTCTCAAATCAATATCTTTTTTTAAATTGAATATTCGAATATAATTAATAGTGGAATATAATTAATTGTATAAGGTTAGTCTTACGTAAAATATTATTACATAATTCATGTACATAAATTAAACATAAATTATTTTGCTATAAAGCCCATCATAAATAACAATAAATTTTTATAATTCATTTTAATCTTTTATATTCACTAGAATTTTATACACTCTAGGAATTTAAAAAGGAGACTTACAATGTGTAAAAAATCACAATAATTGCCTAAATTTAATGTTTTAAACAGTTTGCTAGACAAATTTGTGATGTGTGTTCTGAAAATTATTTATATTAATACATTTTAGAAATGTATTAGGTAAATTGACAAAGTGAGAATCTTTGTCTCATGAGAATATAGATGTATTATTCTCGCTATACTGCATAATATTCTTAAAGATTTTAATCTGTATGTAGCCAAGATGCTGAAAATTAAATTAATTGTTCTAACCCATTTTGTTCAATAAATATCAGTAGTAATAGTAGAATTCTACTTAATAAAGAATATTCTTGATTTCTTTTTGAATCTTTCAATCTAAATTCATCGGCGCCTCACATTACTCTAGGTATCAAAAAATTATTGTAATCCCTTTATTTATCTGAACGAACTCCTCACACGTAGGTAAATGGTTTAATTTCTTATACAAATGACATGATTAAAGATTAAACCATTGCGTTCTGAAACGTAATTCGTAGCATAAATATTTGCCTAATAAGAAGACCTGTTTATTTCCCCTAGAAATTACTATATATGATTTTTTAAGTTGAATTTTCCCGTAAAATTACTTTACTTATTTTTTTACTACTCTTAAGTAATTTTACCAATCAAAATTTAATAAAATAATTAAATAAAACGACAAAATGATTCATTGCCTTGAATGGTGCCAGAGAGGAGACAATGGAGTGCTATGTGTTAAGAAATGCATCCTTTCAAACTTCTATTAGCTAATGAGAAATTCTCTAGAAGGGTTCTGTATAAATAAGTGATGGTTTTCGCATTTTATAAAATTCTTTCTCAATATAAAACTAAAATCAAGGGCAAGGTAAATAATTTTCGTCTGCCTGTTTAAAATATAGTTTATTTTAGCTCCTTCACAATTTTTATATACCGATGTTTGAGGAAAAGTATATACAAATTCTTTTTTTATTTTTCAAATTCTGCTTGATTGCTTCGATTAGCTTTAAAACGAAGATGATTTTTTTTTTAATTTAAAATCTTTGCAATATGTCTGCAGAATTACATAGCATTTGTATACTAACAAGAAAGTGGTTAATACTGATATTAATGGAGATCGAATAAAAAAAAGTCTTTTCACCTCTCTTTTGATGTGTGGTAATGAACTAGCGACAGTTAATGATTTATTGACATTTAACGAAAATTCAAGATTTAGGTTATAATATACTTCATTAATAGGTTAAGAGGATGTCATTTGTCAGAAAAATAATTTTAATTGTAGTTGTAGTGAAATCATAGTATTTAGAGAATAATCATTATTATATACTTTATACTCTTTTCGGTAAAGTTTCTGTTAGAAAATTATCTTCCAATGATAAGCTCTTGAAGCCTTTAATAATATATTGTGGCTTTAACGTAATTTGATAATCACATGATATAAAATTATTAGTCATTATTTTTATTGTTCTCATCTTTTCGTTTTTTAAAAGTTCAAGTTAAATATACCTTGTAGTTTTTATTAAAATTTTCACAGTTTTTCAAGGAATTTGTATCTCTGTTTTTATTAAGAAATATTTCCAATAATGACGAAAATAATTTCCCTCCTAACACCATTTATTTCAATAAATTTTTATGGGCTTCACAAATAATCAAGCTTTCATAAATTGCAGAATATAGAAAAAAAGTTCGGTTATTCTTCTTTTCTGTGAAAATATAACAAAGAAATGTCCTGTCTTTTTTCCCTATCAGCCATCTATTATTTGCAAATGTTGAAAGTTCGTCTTTCCTTATATTTTTCGGAAGATAATTTACGTGAATAATGTTGTGACATTTTAAAAATGTGAACTTTAAAATTAGTTCAACAACATTACAATTCTTTAATCCGTTTGCTTTTATAATCCCAAAAGTTTATACATACATATTTGTAAATTCCCTTATTTCTCAATGAGAACAGTGACTAGTACTACAGCTCTTTCCCATTTCTTTCCATTTCTCAGCACCAAGAAGTGTCCATTTTTATGCCTCCAAGTGGACGGATATAAAAAGTTTTCTTTTTCTAAGCGGACATCTTTGACTGACGGTTTTATATTCCATGGGTGTTCCCTAGTCTTTCAAGTTTTATACCCCTCCACCAGCTTCTGAAGGAAAAAACCCTCTTTCTAGGTCACATTTCGGAACACCTCATACCTCTTAGCTTTCTTAGATCTTTTCTAGAAGAGCTTTTTATGGCCAAAAAGCCGATTTTAGTGGTTTGGTAAGTGTTTGTACGTAGTTAAAAAGAAGAAGAGCTTTACCCATATAAAAAAGCTAAAATATTGAAGAAGAAAAATAGAAAAGAAGAAAGTCCACCCAACTTTTTTGATTTTTCTGTTATTTCAATAACTAATTCAAAAACTTTGTATAGCTATTGATAGAGACAAGAATGATTTTTATAAAGAATTTAGGCAATTATACAATTCTTTACTGAAATGATTTCTTTTACTTATTTTAAAAATAAAAATCTCGTTGTTACCATAGAAAATGTAAATATTTATCGATATTTTAAAATGTCCTTAATGCCTGAAACAGGTATATAATTCTCCCTAATAATATAAAATTATCTATAATATATCTGTATCACTATTACAGTTTCTCAAAATGGCAAACAATTAACATTTTACATATTTTATGTTAAAATAGCACCAAAAACATACATATGGCCTTCAAATACGATTATAAAATCAAAACGACCAGCTCAAATCATGAGTGTAGTTTGGAAACCTATTTTGAATATCTCCTTAATAAATTTAAGTTGTAATACATTTAAATAATAACATGGAATTATATTACAATATTTTGATTTAATACTTCTAAATTTGCGGGTAAAATTAATAAAAAACAGTGTTTATTTAAAATATATATTTTCATTTAAATTTGATGCTAAATATTTGTCATTTAAATATTTAAAAATAGCAGCTCAAATTTTGCATTAAAATTTTAGTGTTTTTCTAAAGTGAAAATGATCAAAGCAACAGCTTTTTTTCAATTTGTTTATTCTTAATCTAAAAGTTTTATGAAACATTTTGTTTTGTTTTTTCTATTTACTTTTTAAAAATTAGCTAACATTTTAATCTGAATAACTGATTGAGCATCCTAAGCGTATTCTGTCAAGAACTTAAGTCCTATTGGAAATCCAAATTTAAAATCTTACTTCATAGAATTTTGTGAAAATTTTAGTCTTAAGTTTATTTTAGTCTTAAAAATTTCTAAACTGAGTTTTCCAATTTCTGAGAGGATATTTAACAAAAAATTTTGCTTTAATGCACATGTTAAAAATGTAAATACATTTTTGATGAAACTTGTATTATATAGTGATATCTGGAATAAATACTAGGGAATATCAATAAGTAACGCTTTTAATTTTCATATAGTAATAAAAAATTCAATGCTTGCCAGTATAAATATAATTAGATAAATGGAAATTGAAGTATTTCCAATTCAATACTTTTTGTCGTAATTGTCAATATTGTCGTGGCATTTATCCCAACATTGGATCTGTTTGTCATTTTTGGTCTCAAAGAAGTCAACTGTACTGTCCTGTAAAATTGTAAGGATTCAATCGAAAATTTTGGATTTCTCTCTATAAAGTCCAGAGTATAGTATCCTAAGATTTTTATTTGAAGGATCAAAGATTTAGCTGATTTCGAAAGTACTAAAGGTAAGTCTATATTCCCATTGATAAAGAAATGTTTTAAGCAAATATGAGGCATGTTTTTATTTTATTGGTCAAACAATATATAATATGCTGAAAATATTACAGATCCTATAATTTGATACAGTCTCTTGTGTCCTATTAATCATATTTAGCTAAATATGTTTCGCTCACTATACTATTAGCAATAAAGTCCTAATGCTTTGATTAAAATTCACCTAATAATTAAACAAAAAAAGGTAATTATTTTAAACGAATTTGATAGCTAAATCTCCAGCTACATTTTTTTTTTAAAATTTCGTATGTGAATGTAAATTATTCATTGTTGTGTTAACCATTCAGAATGTTTTTAAGTGATCTGGTATGAAAATTATTGCTACTGATAAAAAAAATTAATAATTCACATTTTGCTCTGAACTGTTAATATTACTTATTGTTCAATAATACTAGACCTTCAGTGTAACTCGTGCCTGGAATTTTATCATGGTAAATTTAGAAAACAAAATGTTTATGACATGTATTTTCTTTATGAAGAGTTAAGGGCAATTTCTAGTAATCATTCAAATAATAATAATAATAAATAAATAAATTGTGTTCTTATCACTGATAATTAAGTGCAAAAATGATCGATGCAGAATAAATATGTTATTATTAATTTAAATTAAAATTTCATGTTGTAATTTAGAAAATATAAGCAAAATATCTAAGGCTTAAAATTTCAAAAATTGTTAATAATTATTAATATCAAGCATCTTAAATATTATTAATTATTGATATTTTTATAAATTTGTTTTGTTGAGAAGATAATTAAAAGTCATAAGCCATTCTCTGTTCAATATACTAGTAATTAAGTTAAAATAAGTAAGATAATTATCAAGAATATAAAAACTTGGTGGAAAACATATTTTTAAGAATTATTTCTTATAATCTAAAAATTAATTAAAATACATTTACTTGAAAATATTAAAAATAAATGTAAGAATTCTTCAAACAGAAGGAATTCAATACTATCTTTTTACCTGAGGAAATATTTTTATTTTGAAATTTTAAGATATGCAATTTTTAATTTTTAATCCAAGAAATTACTCGTATCATTCGACCAAATACTCGCCATAGCAATTATATTAGCCTATCAATCGAAATATGATCCTGGATCATCATGTCGTCATTTGACTGAGTTTATCTCACTGTCAAAAGTATAGTCTTGGCAAGATATGAGAACTTATTATAAATCATTTCACTCTGGCTGTTTCCGAGTTATATCCTATTTTCTAATCATTACATTTTATAATAATAAGCTATAGAGTTAGTTGTGGGTTTTTCCAAAATTTCCGGATGAAATTCCATTGGATTACCTCCTTTAACACTTTTAAAGCGACCACGAGATATCTTGTCCTTCAGAAAAAAAGCGAAATGCTTTCGCTAATTTCAAGAAAATGATTATGTTGTAATATTGTATTAAAGGAGTAAATCACTTAATCTGTCCACTTAACATTGAACTAACTTAATAAAAATTGCAGTTATCTGATTGCATTCGCTATTTAACATTTTCAACGCTACTGATGAAATATCTCGTCTTTCAGGTTCTTCTAATTACAAGTTTCAGTGGGCTAAAATTTGTCTCTTATGCCGGTTTTGATAGGTTGAGCTTACTAATACATATCAAAAGATTCCATTACTTTTATCTAAAATGGTATTAGAGAAATTTTAGCCCACAGAAATCTGTAATTAGAAATATATGAAATACGAGATATTTTGTTGGTAGCTTTGAAAGTGTTAAAAAATAAAGTGCATGCGAAAAAATCCCTAAGTAGAGAAAATTTGATAAACCTTATCAATGTGCAAATAGCTCTGTTACGTCGCCAATAAAATATTATGTACATTTAAAATTGTCTATTGGAATGCGTTTTTGTATTTCAGATGAATAATAGAAAATTACTTCAGGATAAATATCAAGACAGAGTAACATGTTGCTTTTATGTATAACTATACTGTTGTTTATTATAACCCTAATTTAATTTTTTTGTAATGAAATTAATCAGTTCATTAAATCTTGTTTTTATTGCATAAACTATATTGTTTTTGTTACATTGATATACGAAGTTAAAGCTACGTACACTTTTTCAACAATAATTTCCTGCTGCTTTCCATAAAATAAACAAAATGCGAATTTAAAAATTACTAATGTTATTTGGGAATCTAAATTTAAATGACTGATGTTTAGTATAAGTTTTGTAGCAGAGTGTAAGAAGATTCTCTGCCTAGCTGTTTTGACTTTAACTTCTAGCTTACTGCTGGTACAACAGTTGTACCAGGATTTTTTTTATCTTCCCTTACGGCTCGGTGCAACTGTTGTACCAGCAATGAATTTGGATTTCCTTTCCCCACTTCAACTTTCCAGCTGAACCGCAATTGCCTCGTAAAATTCCCTCTGTATTGTGTCGTGCCCCTTAGGGTAGGGAAATTTCGTGCTTCATTTGTTGTAATCACTATTGGTGACAATGAACCTTGTGATTCCTGCTGTGTCGACATTTCTTTTTAAACTTCCTAGGGGATATGAAATGAGTTAGCATAATTTCACTTGTGAGTAGTACTCCATTGAAAACATTTTAATTTTGATGCTTAATTAAACTTTCGGTTTCATCATTATTTGTTATTATTTCTGGAAACGTATTCGTAAAATCTATCAAAAAAATAATTAGTTAGTTTCTCAATGCTCTGTTCAAGTAACCGAAGAGAAATATTAAAATGCTTATACCTTTACTTCAGGCCACTGAAAAATAACTGGATACTCAAATTATACCAGAAATATTTGCATTGAAATAAAGCAAAACTGCAGAAAAAATTAGGAATTCTAAATTTAACTCTAAGCATTTCTCTAAGATAATCTAAACAATTTTCTTGTAAAAGTACAAGCATTTAATAACGAATGCTGATAATCAAGAACGTCATACAGAAAAAAGACCTTGAAAAATAAAGTTAAAAACTTTTTCATTTAAAATTTTGTGAATCATATCTTATGCATCCGATTCTAAGTAAATCATTTGTTGTCTTACTTTACTTATGGTTGTATTGATTGTCTTTTGTCTGCTAATTACTTACCAGTAAATTATGTGAAGAAAAAAATGTTTCTGTAATTCAGCTACTGAATGTCTACAAAACTGAGTGTATTAAAAAAAATACTACTCTGCAATGAGAAATAGAAATGCTTAGCAAAAAATGTTTTCATATTAAATGTTAAGCAACGGCAATATAATGGAAAAGCACTACTAGTAATTAACATTAAAAAAGATTGAAAATTAACATTGAAAGACATTTTTAATTTTAAAAAACAGTAGATAATTGTTATTCGTGTAATGCACGAAGACATGCGAAAAAGAAAAAAAAAATAATTAGGATCTTTAATGCATTATATAAATCATTGCATTTTTTAAAAATTAATGAGTTGAAATTATAAAAATGAATCAAAATTCTCAATGATGTGCTTAAGCAATGTCAGCTAAATTTACAGCTTCAGTGATGTTTGAGAAGTTGATTTAATTTTAAGTATAATTGAAATTTTTTAAAAAATTGTTAAATGTACTATTCAGCAGATATCGTATTTGCAATTTATTTAGTATCATAATATTTAATGCAATGTTTTTCTCCAACAGAACTTCAGGGGGTAAAAAGTGATAAAACTGTGATTAAAAGCCTTCTCTAGGGTTCGGAAGAGACGAAACCGCAAAAAAAGCAACCCGCGTACTACGGAGGGGACATATGACCCATTAAGGCTGGTTGCACATACGGCGCTTTTTTCTGTTCTCTTATTTCCCCGATGCCGACATAACAACAGTAGTGTATTGAATTGTACTAGAGCTTGCACACTAGGTGGAAAAATAAAGATTTGGTCAATCCAC
Organism: Argiope trifasciata; assembly: GCA_026543055.1. Classification (NCBI taxonomy): domain Eukaryota; kingdom Metazoa; phylum Arthropoda; class Arachnida; order Araneae; family Araneidae; genus Argiope; species Argiope trifasciata. The sequence continues at coordinate 1,593,788 of JAPMOQ010025704.1, forward strand.
CTTTTATCGGACTCTGTGCAGACACCCGCTGTCACTAGCGCTTTCGGATAATCAGATGCAAAATAACACACACTGTGTTTTTGTAATGCATAGAGTTGCTTTTTTGCAGTGAGTTTACCTCCTGCAGGAATATGCACTCTATTCATTTTAAATTCCCCTTAAGCAGTACATAGTTTAAATGATACGATTAAAGTAATTTTATTTGTTTATGAAATTATGCCGACTCTTACGACGGAGTTAGAATTTAAGCGCCGTGGGTGTAAGCATTCGATTTCTGGGAGTGGTCTCGGCAAAATACTGACAGAAGAAAAAACGGTTGTGTGTGCAACTAGCCTAACTTTACTCGTGGTTGAAATCAAAGAGGTTAATTTCAACAAGCGCCTTTGAATGATGAGGAAAGTATTTTTTGGTTTCTCTCGCTAAACATAATACTAAAAGGAACTTTTTCAGAGTTTGGGTATCAACAGCCTAAAAGTTAAAGTTTCTTTAAAAGATTTTTAACTAATATTTTTTCTGAAATTTTTTTAAAATTTTCTTTGAAAGATTCGACTGATTTTTAAGCGAATTCAATGTCACAATCGCGTTGATTATTTATTGACATGAAGAGTCACTAGCAGGTTTGTAAATGCGCATTTCAAACGATTGCTACTTGTTGATTACAAATAGTATCAAAAATTGTATTGAGATTCTGGAATCAAGTTTTTTAATCGGTTCACTATAAGCAAGATGCTTGGAAGAAGCCACCAATAGCTTAAAAGGTTCAAAAGTTAGCCTTTTAAATACGATTCAGTATGGAAAAAACTACAGAGCTTACTTGGGAACTTGTCCCTACATTGGGAAAAAATTTCCTGGTAAAAAAGTACAGATGCCTAGCTGAAAAATAGTAGAGATGCCTAAATCAAAACTTTCACCATTTTAAAATTAATGAAAATTTCAAAAAATAAAATTACGAATTCAGTGAACTTTCCAAAGTACATATGTACCACTTTTGAAAATTCTATGTATGCCCTTTCAGCCTGCCAAGAGCACTAACGCACACACGCACCAATATTAAAAGGAAATATACAAATTTTGTTAATGCTTGTACAGCGATGTAATCTGACTTTATTTTCAATTACGGAAGAGAATCGTAAATCAAAATGCAATTCAGAGCGAAATCGTTTAGTTTACTTTTGTTGTAAGCAATTCATTTGTTCCTTTGAAACATTACTTTTATTGAATTTGCATTGTTGTGATACGATTTGCAAGGAAATAAATCAAAATATTTCATTGATAAAGACATAAAAATGTAATTCATATTTATTCCTGTAACCGAATAATTTACTTTGTTGAAGAATTGTAGATTATCATGAGTTAAATGAAAACCAATATTAAAGAAAAGTCATATGAAATAATGAAAAACGGTTGCTAAAAATCACAATCCATTCAACATAAAGAAGAAAACGACATTTTACTCAACATGCGCATCCCTGATTTAAAGGCATTGTTCATGTCACTGAAACTCATTTATTAAAATCCCTGAATGTTGCTTGTTGTTCCAGTTAATGGCTTTCTGATTACAGCGAGTGAATTCATCCGTTTCTAGAAAAAGAAAGTAAAAATCACTTACAAAAGTATTTTATTCGATCGAATGACCTTTGATTCGGTTTTGTTCTGTTTCGATCGACTGTGTTTAGCATTTGATTTTTCTTTTTTGTGTGTGAGTGTGTGTGTGTGTGAAGAACTCCTGGGGAAAACAAATAGCATTTATTTTCTTTTACATTTACTTCTGGATACTATTATTCAATTAATAGAAAAACAATGAGTAAGTTCTCGATATTTTTTCTTTTTAATAATTCTCTAAAATTGTATAAAACATGAATTTCAGATAAATTTACGAATTTTCCCATCATTCTTCTAGTTACTTTCACTCAATTGGTTTTCATACCATTTTATTTTTAATGTTTCGAAAAAATCTATAATTATATTAATAGGATTAAGAAGTAGGAAACACTACAAACGATTCATAGCATTTGTTGTTTGCATGGAAAATAGTAAGTCATAAAATGTAGATAACACAGAGTGTTGAATATTTAATCCAGTGAATCATGTATTGCAGATTAGCTTTTCAATTGTTAATTCTTAAAAGTTACTTGAAATTGTATACAATATATACAGTATTTTTTCATTGGTATTAAATTATTAGGTCAGGCACATTCTCATTGTACGTTTCGTTCCCTGCCTCACAAGTAAGGCAAGGATATATCCAATATAAGGCAGTGCTCAACAATGCCGTCTGGAGGAACATAATTCTGTTATCACGAGAGGGGGCAATGCGTAACACAGCTTCTGTTGAGTTCTATTTTTAAATCATTTTAGATTATTAGGTATGTGTATTTCAAAACTGAAGTTAATTATCATCTACTACTTTAAGTGTTTTTTTCCTGTACCTGACGTGAATGTGACATATATTTGCGGATCATGGAAATCAGAACTACTCTGCTTCATTAACTTTCTCTTAACATTCTCTTATATAAATACTTACTTTTTTTTATTTTGCTATTGCAATGAGAGATTCTAAATTATTTAATCTTAAAAATAAGACAATTTTTAGTAAATATTTTCCTTTGTCTATTCATTAAAATTCTCAGTAGAAATGTATACGTCAACTAGCTATAGAAAATAAATACTTAAAAGAAAATATTTTATTTGTTGTTATATAATATAATATAATAATTTTAGAGATTGTTAAAAATATCCAATCCTTACATAAATAATAATAGGTCCTTCAAGAGTATTTGTGCAATAGCTATTATATGGATCTATTAAGAATTTTCGATTAATTTCAAACTTAAATTCAATGGTTTCTGAATGTGATGTAATTTCTTTATATGATGTGTAAAAATAACTGCGAAGAAAATTGTCATCACAAACATTGAGTTTCAATAAATTATGTTTATGTGTATCATATTATTGATGAAGATTTTATAATTTAAAAACATTTTGACTTAACTATCGATAAATCTGCTGTAATAATTTGTGAAATAATTAAGCATTATATTTTTCTTGTAGAAAGAAAGATGTACTGAAATCACTTTTAAGATCTGTCACACACTTATCAAATCTTTTTTTCACGAATCCTTTCAAAGAATTTAAAATGATGTTGAAATGACGTCGAGGCATAATATATGCTTCTATAAGTATCATTTTTAGACATATAATTGTACAATATAAAATATGTTTTATTAACATACTTTGCACACAAACAAATCTGTTCAATGTGTAGAGTTTCTTATTTGATTTTGAATGTATTTGTTAGCTATTTTAAAATAATTAAAAAAAATTACCTACCAGTTTTAGTTTTTTTAAAAAAAATAATCAACTGATTTCGAATGTAATAACGTTTTAAGAAGAAAGGATGATATTGTTTTATCACATACAAAATGTTTTGCAATGGGAAAATAAACAGCATTATATCATTACTCTGATTAAGAATTAGATTTAATTTTTGGCATCAACGAGTGAATTATGTAGGTTTTAAAGACGTTTAGATATTGTCTTGATCTGTAAAAAGGTAACTTAAACACTTGTTGGACTTTTATGCTAATTTTGGGTAGAATCAAGAATTACTGTTAGATAATAAAAGGAGGACTAACAAAGATAACATATAATAAGGAATAAAATAATAAAAAATGCTATATATAATAATGATAAATATAAAGGCTAGATTAAATGAAATATTTCCATGAGAACTTTAAAATAAGATAGCACTTACTTTATAAACTTTAAGTGAATAAAAAGTTAAAAACTTGATTTTTTTGTCTCCCAAATCAGACATTTGATGAACGATCTTCATTTCATGGATTCCGTGAATGACCCAGACCGAAAAAGGTGTCTCAATTATTCTTGTGGCAGAAGACTTTCTATGTTACCAAATGGTTGGAATTGTGACGATTCTCTTAAACAACTTTGAGGACCTTTTTGTTTAGAATTAACTGAAAAGTTCTTTTTCCTCACAGTATTTAGAGCCTTTTCTGAATTTCCTTGCGGAGTACAATTTAAAGAACCATTTGAAAAGGTTTATTGTTAATGTAAGGCCATATCAGAGAGATAAAATACTTAAATGATAAAATCTATTGGAATCTACAAAAAAATTAATAAACTTAGTGCAATAAAAACATTTGATCTAAAGAAGAAATGAAATATTTTTTTCTAATTAGTTTCTTTTAATAAAAAAAATTGAAAAAATGCTTTTAACGTGTAATGTGGCTTAAAAAATTCTTTTTTCTTTGCAATTTTTTTAAATATTTCTTACCAGGAATATTAGTTGTTTAGATTAAACTTAATCATATATCCCCAATTTTATGATTACTGTATCCATATTTTCACAGAATTAATGTATAAATTAGGATTTTGAAATCAATATCAAAGTTTATACTTGCATTCTCATTCAAGAAATCATTACTCTTTATTCAATCAAAGCTATGATATAAATTAAGAACTTCTCTTAATTCCTTCATTTAGCGTAACTTAAATCAATACAAATGGTTTCATTTTCACCTAATAATGAGTATGAAAGGGAAAATTAATTTGATTAGTGTCCCCAAACCTTTCTCCTGTATTTTATTATAAAGATCTAATTAATTTGATATTTTCTGTTGTGCAAAGTTTTGAGCTTTGGGAAAACACGGGATTGGCATTTGCTCTTATATTCCTTTTGTAACAAATCTAATTCAGTACATGACAGTTGTGCACCTTGAAGTCTAGTGAAAACCATTTAATAAATATAAGAGGTGATTATTTAAAAATTGCAATCAAAATTTGATATACATTTAAAACAGTAATTACAAGATCACCAAAGGAATTTCTCTTAATAAAATCTCTCTATTTCTGAGTTTATTTCATTGAAATATATAAGAAATTACAGACATACATACGTCTTCTTCTACACGGAATAAATTAAAATTAGATTCTGATTTAGACCACAAAATTTAAATGCATGCACTATATTTTATCTATATGCATTTTTTATGCTTTATGCAACCGTGTTGCTTGCGCTGAAACAGATAGATAGCAAGTTCTTCTATGGATGAGTTTCTTACCAAATTTAATCAAAAAATGTATACAAAAAATACCCGCAAGTCTGATTTAATATATCTGGCTCAAAGTAGTTTTGAGTTATCATTTTACTCAGAAAGATACGTGTAAAGAGAAAGATAATTTTTTAAAAAAAAATCTAACTTGGGGAGATCTGAGACGTGAAGATTCGCGGACTCGTTACTTTAGAGGTTGCCGTTTCTTTATGTAAGTTATAGTAAAAAATTTCAATGTAGTTGCTTACATAAAAGTTCAACATTCATTTAAAGGAAGCATTTTTCTAATTTTATGCTTATGTATACAGCTGCATATAGCCTTTTTATATATTCGATAAAAAATATTGTAATAATCAAAATTTGCAAATAGGATAAATTTGTAAAACCTTTATTAGATAATATTTTAGTTACTATATTGTAAATACTATAATTTATATTGAAATAGTAAATGAGCACATTTTTTTGATAAAAAAAAATCAAGCGAGTGTAAATGATAATATGATAATCTTCACTGAAAATCCAATTTAAAAAGTTCGCTTTTAAAACTTTCTTTTTTGAATTGGTTTTTTGAAATTCCCCCTCAATAATCATGGGAAAGCAATCACCAAACCTAGAAAATCACATCTGTGGCTTGATATTTATTATATATATCCCTAAAAAACTTTCATTAAAACATTTATTAAAATGATGTTTCATGATTATAATCTTTATGATTATAGTCTGAGAACTTCTTCGTTACCCGAAAGAGTAAAAAAATGCTTTTCTCACTTACTGAAAAAAATAAAGTCTTTCATTTTCTTTTGCCTCATTTAATGCCAAATTCTCAAAAAAAAAGTCTTAAAAACACAGATTTCTTTTAAATTACTTCTCTTTGATAGCATTATTCAAACAAAAAAAAAAATGCCATGTTCATTGAAGTTTTTTTTGCATGGATCATTTATATTCAGTCCGTTTAGAAAGACTTAAGAGTTTTAATTTCTTTGAATCGGTTTCTTTTTACATAAAAGGTTTTTTTTAGTTCTTTGTAATGTTTAGGCATTCAAATCTAAGCCATCTCTCAGACTTTTTTTCCCTTTTCAAATCATAGAAATCTTGAAATGTGTAAACATAATCACATACTAATAAACATTTTCATCACACCAAATAAATATTTATTCTAACTTGCTGTTGTTAGATGGTTTGATCAATCAACTATATGCAGAGGCTTCCAAATGTTAAGCAATCATTGAAAACTGCTGAAAACCTTTTAAAGTGTGAAAGCGAATTAAACTAAATTTAGAGATAATGATTAATTACACCTTATGTAACTTAAAATTTCAAGAAAATGTTTCATGTAATATTTACATTTTATGAATCATTCAGAGAATAAAATATCGTAACTTTTGTCTTAGCTCAGTCCCTTTCAGCTTGTTATACAGTAAAATTTTTCAATTGCTATGTCTCATATTGTTCAGGATATTACTGAAGCACATGGATATTAATGCCCATTATCAAGTAAAAAAATTACAAAACCTATTCCAAACGTGAAAAATGGTTTAGAGGACAAATAGGGGGAATTCAATAATAACCAATACATGTTCACTAAAATTTTAGTTCAATGAAAATATTGGGATTACATTTTGTTCTTTTATAAAATGGTCAACGGAGGGATTTTTTATATGTATATGCAACTGTCAATCCTGAATAACAATAAAAAAACTCAACTGCACATAGATTATTACTATCATATGAAAGACATTGCAGAAATACTGCGTAAAAGAAGGGAAAAAACAAATGATAAAAAGAATAAAAGGAAGTAAGAAAGAAAGATTCGCGAGAAAGATTAGAACTTTGGCACAAATCATGAACGGAATACAGATTATGTATGAAAGAAAATATAGCATCGACACTTACTACACATTTTTATCATATGCATTACTTCTTACTTCCATATCAATGGTACAATGAGTTAATGAACATTTTTTTTTCTTCTTTGACTCGCATTTTCTTCGAAAAAAGGTTATTTAGCATTGTATACGTACTTAATCAATTCCCCCACAATTTATTAATATTAAGAACAATTTATTACATTTGTAAAGAAAATTACTAATAGCTCTTTTCTTAAGAAAATTCTTTTCACTATGTTTTTTCCCCTATTTACACCACAATTCATTAATATTAAAAACAATTTATTACATTTGCAAAGAAAATTACTAATACCTCTTTTCTTAAGAAAATTCTTTTCACTATGTTTTATCCCCTATTTACATCACAATTCATTACATATTATAAATATTATTTAAAAAAAAATTCCAGACACTACCGTTTCAGATGTTTAAAATAACACATTCAATATTTATGGAAAAATGTTTTGAATTTATCCATTCGATGATGAAAAAGAAAGATTATTAACTTTATATTTAAACCTTTGTATGAATGAATGTAACCTTTGTATTATATAGATTAGTTTAACAAAAAGGAATTGGTACAAAGTACCCAAAACAATGTATCGAAAAGAATATAAATATGCTTTTCAAGTCTGAATTATGTTCATATTCTGAAACATTTTCCAGAGCTATAAATTATTTACCGGGAAGGAACATTAACATAAATACTTTTATAAGAAATTATAACACCTACAAAGCTGTGTATTTTCTATAAATTCCCCATATGTTTTGAATAGAATAAAATATTTTTAATCATCTCTTTGTAAACATCCTAAATTATGCATTTAAATTATTAAAAAAATGTTTTAAAAAAATTATAAACTTTTTGCATATTGTAGACCTGATAATATATGAAATATCATGCGCCCTATATTCCTATACAGCTATATTTGATAGAATTTAAAAACATAAGGATTTTAATTATTATACTACTACATATTTGCTAACTACCCTTTTTGAAATTTCAAACACTAGCCATATTATAATAATGGCGAACAGAAAGTTCTGTGAAAATACTGATTGTCTTCATTTTCAGAAACCCTTTTACGTATATTATTCACCATGATTATGTCAAATGATAAGACATTAAAACTTAGTTATTTTGTCTTGCGTATGCCTAGCTCGTTGTGTATATGGAATTTCCTAAAGGAAAATGTTTATTATAACACTCTATCAGAAATAGAAATCTGTGCTTCCTCTAAGTTTTGAGGATATTGTAACTTCAACTTTTTATTCATTTTGAAAAATGCATTGGTATCAATTAGAATCCTTTATCCACAGTTTTCAATAATAGAAGAAAATAAACTATGAAATATTTAAGGAAACAATGAAAGTAGCTTGAATTTAAGATTTCCGAACACGTTTGGAGCACTTTTTTAGAAAAACATGGTGTAGGCTTACTTTAACCATATATCTGGGTATAGGTCAATTAAAAATTAGTAATAGAATATCTATATTTGAAATAAACATTAAAACTTTTTTAAATCGGCATTTAATAATATTCATTTAAGGAAATTCTTATAAAACTTCAATTTTGCCACAACGGAAACTTTAATTCTCATCATAACAATACTTATACCAAAATGAACAACATATTTTTTCTAGGGACTGAACTACAATCGTATGATTCTAATAATAAATCAAAATTTTACAGCCAATCGAAGATTTATCATGAAAATTTTAGTAAATTTATGACATTATTCAAACATTAAGCTTTAAATTAAAAAACATATATTCAATCAATCTAAATTATTTTAGTTCATTTCCCGAAAATATTAGAAAGACAAAGTCCTTCAAATTTCATAGTAATATGATAATTTTATTTTGAGTTATTTGATTTGAAGTGAACAGGAAATGAATAAAAATTAGTTTTGCGAAAAATTCATTTAAAGTATACAGTAACTTGTTTTGATATACATTACGATTGTATATACATAGAATTCACCACAGATATATCTTATACCTTCTTGTAGCTATTTTCTTAATAATTTTTCTTTCTTTAATCATTTATTTTTTTCTGGCAATTTCTTTATTTGATGGTGAATGGTGCTTAGATTCATTTATTATATTTTAGTGGATCTCGAGAAATGCTTTAACTGGATTTGCATTACAATACACTCCAGCAACCTTACGGATATTCAGAAATCTTATAAAACCTATAAATCCTATAAACATTCGTTAAAATGTATTACAAACATAAATACCCCAGATCTAAGGGCTCAGAGCTCAAAAAAGCATCTTCAGGTACAAATTTCCACAAAACTCTATTAAAACTTTTGTTGGCATTTTGTGTTTTTCTGTGCCAAAAATTTTTCATATTTAAAACTAAATTTGTGTTTATACAAATTTTTTACCTGTTTTGGCGCCTTTAAATCGATATAACCTATTATTTAAATTTCCACTTTCAGTTTACTTATCATTACGAAAATATTTGTCTTGACTTCTAATTGATATAGATACGAAAGTAAAACCGTTTTGGATAATTCAAAGTTGGTCTATCCCATAAAGTAATTTTTGAAAAATGTCATTGTTTTACGAAAATTGGCCTTTTTAAAATGTTTGCATACCTTAATGAATCTATTGTTAATAATTAGGCAAAAAGTATTTATTAGAAAAATGTTTTCAACAAATACATTTGTATCAATTATATATGTCGTGAAATGTTGTTAAAAACCATTTTTTATAACAATATTTCAGTACGTAATGTGTAATATGTAATCAGTACTAATGTGTAATGTACTTATGTGTCTAACGAGAAAAACTACTCTAATATTCGTATTAAATATCTTAGTACAATATAAAGATCCAATAGTTTAACGGGAGCCAGCTTGCTGGTCAGTTGACCTTTTCCTTTCGTTCATCAATAACCCGTCATCTAACTTTGAAACCAACAGGCACAACCTGTTTAAGTCAGGAGATTACGTTGCCTCCGTCACTTTGCGGCCAGAAAATTTATGGCTTTGATTATCTCTTAAGTATTCTTCGTGTATCGATCTTGTTCGTTGACACGTCCAGCGGCTTGTTGTTTATTTTTATAGTCCTGTTTATATAGATAAGAAACACATGAAATACTTATATTGTATCACATAAATTGTTCTAGATTAAATACATACACAAATACAGTTATTTAATATTTTCATAATTGAAGTTTTGAGTGTGTAAATTCCATTCACTCTTATTAATATTCAGTTGGTCTATTTTCCAGGCTGGGGTGACCTTTATTCTATATAAGAAAGGTCGCATATTTCCTAGATAAGCAACTAACTAAAGAATATAAATCTTTGAAAGGCGAATTATCAAAATTATGTTGTGATTGTGTAAAACTTATGGATTTCCGTATATTTCACCCTCTATTTTTATTATAAAAGAAGTGGCATATCTTCAGTGTTTGCTGCTATAGAATATAAATCCTTGAAATCAAAATTTAAAAATTAGGTTGCAGTTGGATAAACCTTAGGGATTTTTTTCATGAGATTTCCATCTAAATAGCTTTTCTATATTACTTGTCGAATGACTACTGGTGGCAGTTTCTTAATTTTTAAAACAGTGGACTTTTTAGACAACTAAGAATAGAAGGTAAGGTAAATATTTTTATCAACGGTCATGCATATTTCTGAACTACAAATTGCAAATTCGTTAAATAGCAGATTCTCATAATAGTAGATTCACTGAATAGCAGATCATTAAATAATATATCACACAATTGTAGATTCACTCAATAACAGATCACGCAATAGCAGATTCATTAATAAGCAAATTTGCTGAATAGGCGATCACACAATAGCAGATACATTCGTTAAATAAAAAACTCAAAAACATAAGTTACAAAGACTGATGAAATGTTTTTTTCGCACTGTGATAAATATTATAAAAGTAAATTTTTTCTAGTAGATTTTTTCTAGTTTGATGTACGTATTAATATTAAGAGCTAAATAGAACTAAGGGTATATACACGAAAATATATTCAGCAGTTTTTCTTTTCGAATATTTTTTTATAATCCGAATAACTTTTGATGTAGCCGGCTTTGTTAGCTTTCAAATATTCCATTAATATTCTGTTTTCAGCTCATAGTCATTCATATCAGCTATGCAATTCGTCGCAACGCAACGTCAAAAATGAGTCAAAAGGTATAAATGAAAATTGAATGTTCCACTTTACTTTTTTTATTCTTATTATATTTATATTCCTGAGCTTCAATAGGATCAAACAAAATTAATTTTACATCGTTAATGTTTCCAGAGGATGATAAATGAGGATTTCCACTAGTTCAACTGGAGTTAAAAGTTAACTCAATTCTTAAGCATTGCCTAAAAATATGAGACAATTTTTAAAATTTATTACATATTCAACCTTGAAAAGGATATAACCTTTATTCGGAAAACCTTTTGTCTATATCACAGAGGGCAAAGTTTTAAGAAATTAAGTTTTCTCTGAATAAAATATAGTTGAAAAATTTTGCTACTAAATTTAATTGATAATATTTAATAAATAATCAATAAATATATATTTAATATTTTTTTAATCAATAAATAAATTTTTATTTATTTCTTAATACTAATAAACACTAAAAATAAGAAGAAATGATTTATCCTTAAAATGCATTTAGTATAAAAAATATTAATAGCTCTGCCATTTTATATGAGGAATACACTTATAAACTGAAACTAAACATAGAAGATAAATTAATGTTTATTGTTATTACAGAATATCATAAAGCACTTTCGCATTAAAAGTTAAATGTGTTCCACTGTTTCTACATATTAACTTCGTTTCTTTCAATAAAGTTTAGATAAATTTTTCATAGAAAATTAATAAAAAATTAAAATGTTATTTTATAAAACATTGTTGTATCAAAATATTCTGAGTGTTTAAATTTTTTTTAAATTTCTGATGATGATATTTTCAACTTGCTTTTATCTTACTTTTCTTAAACCGTAACACTTTTTATTACAAACAAATTATGGAAACATTTAATCTCTTATTTTCGAGAAAACATACAACCCTTTGTTAATAATTTAGATTTTTGTTAATAATTTTAGATTTTTTGTCTTTATTAGAGTATTTAATTTCTTAGAATTCAATAATATATTGAAATACTCTTTTTTACCAAATATCATGCTCAATTCGTCTTTTCTATGGTAATTGAAAATTAGATATTCAATTGTTATTTTCTTTTTTTCGTAAGATATGAATATATTTATTCGAAATATTTAATTTCTATGAATCTCAGTGTTCGGTATTTTTGTATGTTAACTGAAATCAAATATAGTAACGTTTAAAAATTGCTTACAATATTTTCACTAATGTTTTGAAACATTTTATCGTATATGTGCATCGTGTCTTAAAAGTCGTGCCATTAATGTGTTAATTAATTAAATGTGTTCATTCGTGCTTCTCATTTCCAGAAATCCTTACATTACTTACTATTGCTTCATAGCGTGCCTCAATCTCTTTCTCACTATATAAAGAGTAAGGTTTTTTTGTTTCTATAGAAATACATATCAAATGAGTTTTTTTCCCTAAAAACTCAGTAAATTTCTTTATTGGTCCTACTTTCATATTCTGCTGGCTCACCCCAGACTTTAAAATTTATATTCTACCAAGACGCTAAAAAAGCAAGTGAAAAATATAAACCTATTTTAGATCGCATTTTGGAGTCAACAAACTCCTTATTTCTCTTATTCCTTTGCATATATATCCTGCAAAGAATATTTTTATAATGTAAAAACATGTTTTAGTAGTTTGTTAAGAATTTGCTCTTCGTTAAAAGAAAACTTTTATCATTGTCCTTTTTATAGTTAATATTTCGTTTGTCATAGTTAAAACAATGGATTCAAGATTATTTTTCTGTAAAGAAGATATACAGAGGAAGAGTGGAAAAAATAAATTTTGAATTGAATTTCTTGGGGATTAATAAGAATATAATGTAGATATTTGCATCAATTGAGAAGTGAATGATGTTGAATTCGCTCTGTTTGGCTTGCATCTAATTCTAATTCATAAATTGTATCGTTTTAAGAATAATAGGAATTTAATGTCGATTCTTCTATCAATATAGTATTAAATGATATTCAATTAGTTTTATTTGGTTTGCTATAGCCTTTTTACAAATATTTATTCTGTTCAAAAAATACTGACATATAATCAGACATTCTTTAATATTCCATTAAAATTTTAAGTTTACTTCAAAACCTCAGTTTTAAATGTAATGTTTAAACAATCGAAATGTAAAATTTGTAATTTGATCTATTCAAGGAAGAATCACATTGATACAACTGAATTTTTCATTTAATTAATTAAATATTTTATCAATTACGTTCAAAATGTTGATTTTTGCATTGATATCAAGTATTTTATTTTGTTGATATTCGTACTTTGATGATGTACAATTTATATTTTGACAAATTATATTTATGGTGATCTGCATAAATATCAACTTCAATAGAGTTTTGAAATAACGAAATTGAGAAATAGCTGCATTTTTGTGACAAAGTATCTTTAATTAGATTTATTGTCTATGTAAATGCGAATTTTAATATAGTAACTTAATGACATTGTTGCATAAAACACGAAAACAAAAAAAAATGTTTTCAAAATGAAATTAACAGTATTTTCTTTTTCTGTTAAGCTCTATTTCTTAAAAAAACATCTTTTGAAAATTTATTTGATTAATCTGAAAGATAATACTGGAATAATTTTAAAGTGAATTTGTATAATTTTTGCCATTATCATCACAAAAGGGATTTTTTAAACATATAGCGCAAAAAAGCTCCGCAACTGATATTTTTTCAATTAATAATTCATGACAATAGCATAATAATTTGCCATTTCAAAATTTTTTAAGTACATACATCTCTATAAAGTTAAATATAATAAGGATTTTAATGTAAATTTCACCAAAAGTTCCTGTAAATGCTTCCATAAATAGATATTTTTAAACATAAAAAGTGGTAACTAGGAAAATAATTTAATCGTTTGGTTATTTGTATAATATAGAAAAAAATCATTAGAATATTTCATATCAGTTTAATCGTCAATCAACTTATCTCTCCAAATGATTTCTTTCGAATGTATTTGTATCAAGATTTTGATGTTAGCTTTGCATGAGAGTGTTACTAATATAATCAGTTAAATAAAAAATACATTTAGGATCTTTATCAGAATTACCGGGTCTCGCATAGAAAATGATGTAATGAGTAACGGACATGATAAATGTTCTTTCGAGCTATTAATAATTGGTTCCTTGTGAAAATAACCAAAATTCACTGTTTCTTGATATGAAATAAAATTAAAGAAACGAAAAAAGAATCATAAAATTACTCTATTGACGTATTAATTTATAACCGATTATTAATTTTTTAATACATTTAAATATGAAACCTGCCGTATAAGCAATGAATGCTATTCATCTAGGCTGGTTCTTAATTTTTATATGTATTTTCAAGAAATAAATGAGTTTGAAAGAAGATATATGAGAAATATTGTAGGCAAAATGTATAATTTCTATCTATAAATAATAATAATATTAATAATATAGTTATTTTTTCTCTTACTACAGCTATGTCACATTCAAATGATACACACAATTCATCGAAGCACTGCTTAATAGATAATTTTTTGTTGCTAAGTACATGAATTATGCAAAAATGACTTAATAATAGTTCAGACTAGAAAAGTTGTTTTAAATTTTAGAAGTTAAATAAAAGAACTATTATACACTGATGGGAAAAAAATCCCAACACTAGGAAGGAGCTGTGCAAGATAAACGAAATTTGGTAGGCGTGTTTATACATCTGAAAGATGTCGTCGATTCAAATTTCGAGCTACGCGCGTAAGTTTGGTCATGCAAATGAGGTTTGCTTTAAATAAGCGCTGTACGGCTCGTGATCGTTATTTACAATTGAGATTTGACGTAGTGGGTTAATGTTAGTCACGGATGCCTCTGAGAAGACGAAGAAGCCATTATCAACAGCTCACTGAGTTTGAAAGAGGTCGTGTTGTAGGGCTACTAGAAGGTGGGTTTTCTTTCCGCGATATCGCTGAAAGACTTGGCAGGAATGTATCCACTGTGCATGAGTATTGGCGGCAGTGGTCAAGGGAAGGTACTGCCTCAAGAAGACCAGGTTCCGGGCGCCCACGTGGTACTACTGAGAGGGAAGACCGTCGTATTCGGCGTATGACTGTGGCTAATCATACTGCGTCTGCAGCTGAAATTCGTGCAGCAGTTGGCACCACAGTGACACAACGAACTGTTACAAATCGGTTACTTCAAGGACAGCTCCGAGCCAGAAGCCCTGTACAGTGCATTCCACTGACTCCAAACCACTGCCGTTTGCGACGTGAGTGGTGTCAAGCTAGAGCTCATTGGAGGATGGAGTGGAGATCTGTTGTGTTTTCTGATGAAAGCCGGTTCTGGCTTGGTCGCAGTGATAGCTTTTTGTTGGTTAGAAGGAGGCCAGGTGAACGCCTGCTAGTGACCTGTCTGCGGCCTAGACACACAGGGCCTACTCCTGGAGTTATGATTTGGGGAGCAATTTCGTATGACAGCAGGAGCACTCTTGTGGTTATCCCACGCACACTGACTGCAAATTTGTACGACAGTCTAGTGATACAACCTGCTGTGCTGCCATTCATGAACAGCATTCAAGGAGGTGTTTTCCAACAGGATAACGCTCGCCCTCATACCGCTGTTGTAACCCAACATGCTCTACAGAGTTTCGACATGTTGCCTTGGCCTGCTAGATCACCAGATCTTTCTCCAATCGAGCACGTATGGGACATCATTGGACGACAACTAGAGCATCATCCACAACCGGCATTAACCGTCCCTGCATTGACCGCCCAAGGGCAACAGGCATGGAACTCCATCCCACAAACTGATATCCGACACCTGTACGACACAATGCATGCAAGTTTGCATGCTTGCATTCAAAATTCTTGCGGTTACACCGGTTACTAATGTACCAACATTTCACATTTGAAATGGCTCATCTCGCCAATGACTCTACCTGTGATCTTGAAACTTTAATCAATTAAATATGTTACCTAGACAAATATATTCCTAAAATTTCATTACTGTACAATAATTTTTTCTTGGTGTTGGGATTTTTTTTCCATCAGTGTATAAAAAATAAAGATGCATTTTATATTAGGTTTACATAAAGAAAGATTTCATCTGTTAAGATATGTTGGATAAATTTTTGTCTCGGTGATGATTTTTCTACAAATTACAATTGAATACATCAGATTTTTTTTTTCTTTTCGGGGGTATAGTTTTCTTTTACCGTTTTTAATAACCAAAAATTTTGATTCCCATTTTTAAAAAATCCTTTTCGTTATTTCAAACTATTTGACATGTTTTATCGTAGTTTATTTTAATTTTTTTTCCTTTTCTAACAATTTATATAAAAAATCAAAGCTTTACCATGGCATTTGCGATTATGTTTCGGTTCACTTGCATGCTAACATTTCAAATCCTTTCTCAGTAAGCATTCATTTGTATCGTATCAACTTTGTGTCTGCCCATGAAACATTGTTTTTTAAATTTCAACAAAATATAATTGCACTTTGACATAATTTGAGGCAATTACAATTATGTTTCTTTTTGTTAAGGAATAAAAAGTCATTTAATGTAACCACTAGACAATTTAGTTTTATTTATATATTTTCAAATGTAACTAATTTTATTTTTGATGACAAATGTTTCCTTTTGTACATCTGGAGATTGCTTGGATTCTAATCTACACATCAAACTACCGGACGTCAGCAGCTTAACTTTTATTAAAATGGTATTTGAGTATAAAAATGTCAACCTACACTGACAACTTAATTACTTCGTCACGCTTAATCCTTAAAATTTACTTTTAACTTAAATTAACGCTTCCCGGACTTTCCAAGAATCACTTTTTCACTCAGGAAACATGATATATCATCAAGCTCTTTCACTTCCTTTAACGGAGATTTCGCTATTTTCTATTTTAAAATCTAATTTCATTTGCAAAATTTTTATTTAAGTTTGGACTGGGTAATTAGATGTTCATTTATAAACGAAGCCTTCTTACTTTGGAATGAGACTGTATATATGTAAAAACAAATGAATTAGATTGCATTTTAATTGTGGAATACTTATGAAAATGTAGCTTTTGGTAATTTCGTTATATTCATTGAAACTGGAGAGCTCTTAATTAGGAAAACTATTTTTTTCGATTGTGTCAACTCTTTATAATATTGGGACGTCTTAATTCCCCTTAAATAAACGCGACAAATCTCTTTCTAAATTCTAATACTATATTATAACTTCCTAAATTTGTAAAGAATGAATTTATTTAGTAATAAAAGTGCATTGATTTCAAAATAGATGAAGAAAATCAATGTCTTTTGCTATTTCCATGCAATATATTTAATTACTTCATAGTATCGTCAATATTTTTTCTACTAGCATGTTTTAGAACTGATTTAGCAATTAATTATATTGATTTAATGGCTGAGCTCTGAAGGTTGAATGTTTTTAAAAAATAAGTTTTTTCTTTAATGTTTAAATTAGAAAAGTGCTTTTTTTGCAGCCAAAACGTAAATCTCATTTGCACAGCTCGTAAGATATACTATTTATTGTTATTACCTTGTTGACCAAAAGTAAAAGCCTTCAGACAGAGAATAACACAATAATTATTTATTCTATATTTCAGTAATAAATTGTGCTCTTTTGACTGAAAGAGAGAAAATCAAATACCTAGGAAATAATTAGGACACAATAGGTAGAACAAATAATAGTAAGATTAAGATTATTGCAGGCATCTATATAAAGGTGGAAAATATTATAAATATTTTCAAAAGGATATTTTCAGAAATTTCTTTAATTAAAATAGAAAAATTGTCCTTTAACTTGTTAACATTATTCCGATCTATTTGACCCGAAACAATTTTGAACTGCTTTAGAAAAAGGATGATTAGAAGCTGTTTTTAAGATATTTCGTGAGTTTATTAGTAAGAAGGTGCCTTTAAAAATATGTTCCGTTATTTATATATTTTTAAGAGTCCAAATTGTATTAATTTATATTTCGGATCAATATGACTGAATACGTATGTTTTCATGCTTAAGGCACTTCGTTGAAATACTTCAATTAAAGAAAAAGAAAAATGATTACTGGAAATTTTTCACTTGGTTTACATATAATTTTCACAAGCAGTCAATAATTATAGAATTTTCTCATTTTCTAGACATTTGGAAAAATTAAAAAAAAATATTGCTCAAATATATATTTACAGAAAAATGTCATATTATACAAACAATTAGTTTTTCTGCAGCTGGTGAAGTATATCTGCCACACAAACAATCTAAATATGAATTTAGAATGTTTTTTCTTTTATGGTAATAAAACTAAACTAAATCCCATATTTATATTGGAAAAAATGCAGTACAAAATCGGAACAAAATTGCGTGCGAACTTAATGAAATCAAACAGATAGAGGTGGTTATCAAATTAAAGGAAACACCTAAGATTTATAAAGAATCCCTTATTAATATGGTATAGGACCACCTTTGATATGTAATACTGCTTGGATTTGCCTAGGAATTGACTTATATATATGTTTAATAGTGTTTAGAGGAATATTGTATCATTCTCCCTAAAAATAGTGTGAAAGAACTTGGAGATATCCCGGGGGAGAGAACGATTCTATAGTGAACACTCTAAAATAGTCTATAATGGTTCAATTATATCGAGGTTGGGTGATTGTGCGCACCAAGGCAGACATTTAATTTCATCGTCGTGTTCATCAAACCATGATTGGACAAGTCTCGCTGCAGACATATGTGTATTATCATCCTGAAAAATCCCATCTTTTGCAGGAAACAAAGTTTGCATCATAGGATAGACCTGGTACGCTAAAATTTCTTTATACTTCTCCCCAGTGATTATTTATCCCAGTATTACGATTAGTCCAGTTGAAAATCCATCCATGAGTGCCCATATCATAGCAGATTCACCTCCTTGTTTGACAGTTGAAATCATATGCTTATGCAAATGTCCTCCATATATACACCCGCCTTATTGTAAGAAAAAGTGTGAAACACGATTCATCAGACAATATTCCTTTCTTTAACTTATCAATCTACCAGGTTTTGTGAAGTAACACCACTGCACACGATGTTTACCATTAACATTTGTAATGGTAAACATCGGAATTGCTACTCTGCCATAAATGTTCTGTTTGTGAAGTTGCATCCTGATTGCAATAATTGGCACTGGAGAATCCAGATTTTAGACCGTACCTATAGAAATGCCTAAAAGTTGGGATGTGTCGGTCACACTTGCTCCATCTTGACAAGGCCCTAAAATTTGACCTCTTTGAAAATATTAAAATTCAGGAATTTTAAGCTTTTGAAAAAAAGATACAAAACTCCAATAGAATTAATACGTACTACCAGAATATATACGTTGCTACAGAAAAAAATAGTAACTTATCTTATATTTTAATGCTTGGTGAAACGCATTCAGTATTATCATTTTTATTCACAGTTGTTTCCATTATTTTAATCCTTTAAAATTAAGGTTCAAAAAGCAATTTTGAATGCATCGCCTTCAAAATTAGTAATTTCTAAAGCAAAACTGCATTGTTCATGTTTTTGTAAAAGAATAATATATATATAAAACAAAATCTGCTATCACAATATCTTCAAGTTATCATGTGGGAACATTATTATTTTTAAGTCAATATTTGTATTCATTAATTAAGTCATTAACCAGTTTAAATTGGTTTAGAACAATCATAAGACTTCTCTATCGATTTCTGTCTCTCTTTGATAGTCTCATGATTGAACAAACTATTTGAATGGTTAATGACTTAATTAAGAAAATTTTTAAGAATTCAGATAATAAATAATTTGGAATTTAAGATGTATTTTTAGTTGCTGATAATTCGCCAAATGTGACAACCCTCTGGATTATTTTCTAATAATCCTAAAAGAGAAAGGTTGATGTCTCAAAAACAATAAATCCTCAATTTGTTACCTAAGCATTTTGAGGCTTCACAACATCTTAATGAAACAACTTCTAACAGTCACAGAAAGCAATGCTATCTTTGGAAACAGAATAACGAGCTTTTCAGTCGCAAAGTGATTTTTAAATGATAAACTATTTGAGAATAATTTTTTAATATGTTCATTTATATGGAAGTTTTATGAAAACAAAATTTTTTAACACAAACTGCTATGCTCTAATTTGTGAGATCATAACGCTGTTTAATTATGGATTATTTCTGAGAACAGTAGTCAAATTTTTCAATGTTTCTCACTTAAGAATGATTGAAGTCTTATTAGGAAAAGAGAAAATACTTTTATCAAAATTATTACTAAGCGAAAAATGAAATCTTTTTCAAACATATTATAAAAATTAAATTATTTAATTTCCTGTTAAATGAATTGACATTTTTAAAAAATAACAGCTATGATGCTCTATGTTGACTTTTTAGAAATGCATCTGCTGAATACATCGTGATGTATTAGTAAAATATCGTTTAAAAAATCTGGAAATGCTATAAGATTGTTTAGCCACTTAAGACACTGTAAAAACTGGATCATATATATGATACTTACATATACATATGTATTTCACAATGGGAAAGACATCGCTGGCGTAAAATTGCATTTTCTTAGGTCTCCCTGAAGTTTTCTGATCTATACATCAGTAAATAAAAATTGGTATGGAAATAATGAACCAAATTAAGGTAAGACAGTTATATCCCAAAAAGGAAATTACGCCGTGCAGTAAAAATATTACAGGACAATGATTTTTCAACATTCTGCATTTTTTATAAATGAATTATCCCAATTGCTTTCATTAAAGATTGATAAATAATAAAATATATTCTGAAACTTCTATAATACTTTTTTATCCAAATCGAAAATGTAAATGTAATATGATTTAATAAACCTACGAATTCAATTTAAAAAATTCGATGCAGAAGTTCCACATTTAGATATTAACTGTATTCCTTTTCGATTTCATCAAAATTATTGTTAGGATTCTTTTGACTTATCTCAAGAAATAAATAAGAACATATGTTTGTAGTGCATCATTTGATATTTAGGTTCACACTGATTGAACAATATATTCAAATAGTCAATGTGAACAGAACAGTAAAGATACCTAACTTCTATTTTGATAAGCAAAACAAATAGCAGAACGTTACGTTCAAAATAAGAAAGAAACACCTGGAAATATTGCGAAAATTTTTATAATAAATCTTTCGAATTGTAAAATGTTTTGATTCCGAATTTTAATTTGTTATAAAATAAGATATATATTTTAAATCTATGATATGTTTTTTCCTGTAGAAAGAAACTTATAAAATGACTTACAATAATAGCTTTAATGCAATTGTTTAGCAAAGAAGTTTTAAATTTACTATTATAATAAATATATTGATATTAAATCCATCTCATTTTATTTTGATTTAGTAAGTTTGGAACAATTAAATAGTGATACAAAATATCATAATATGATACAAATCCCCTTTCCATAAATAAAAAATAAATATCCAAATAAATACAACATTTACTTCTCAAATGTGGGAGGAGGGATTACATTTGTTTGAAATTAAAAGACAAATACGATTCCTTTTTATAACAACATATTTTCATAATATACCCAAAAGTGTGATATTGTATTTTCCTTATATAAGGAATAATTTATTTTCTAATATAAACATATATAGGCATATCAATGCGTTAAAAATGTAAGAAAACTAAAATTTTAAATATATATGTGTATTGAATTGAAGAATGAACACTTGAGATAGTAAACTCAACTTCTTGAAAATCTCAATCAAATAAGTGAGATAAAGAAATGACCTTTTGTAAAATACATGAAAACACACTGCTGACTTAATGACATTGTTCATGTCACTGAACCTCATTCATTAAAGCCTGAAATTTAGTGTTTGTTCTGCTTAATGGCTTTCTGATTATAGTCTGGAAACTCCTCCGTGCCTTGAGAAGAAAAGGAAAAAAATTGCTGAAAAGTATTTTGTTTCGATCGAATGAACCACGGGTCATTTTTGTTTTCTTTGGATAGACTGGATTTGATGTTAAATCTACTAAAAAATATTTTGTAAAAATACAGACGTAGAATTTTTTTTTTCTTTCCCGTTGTTCCAATAAAAAAAATTTATTCTTCTCTACATTTTTATTTCTTTAGTATACCAAGTTACATTCAGCTTTCTAAGTTAAATAAAAATAATATAAAACATTTGTTTTCTTCTCACATCTTGTTTTTAATGAAAGTTTTTTGTATTCTTTAAAAGTCCAACAATTAGATTCTTGTAATTACGGTTTTTAGCAGACAGGATTATAGATCATACTCTTTCATCGGGGGTCGAAATTACTTTGAATGGTAGGAATTTAAAGAGTTGGTGCGCTATTTATTCGTGCATTTTAACTGTACACTGTAATTCTTGTAATTTCTTGAAAAAGTAAAGAAAAAGCGATTTTTGAATTTTATTTAATAAGGATTTTTTTAACAATATTGTATATTGGAACTATGGTCAAAAGAATATAACACATTTAAATTTAGGCCATTTTCAAATCATAAAAAAAATGTCTTTAATGGGTCCATTAGATTTAAAAATAAAACAATAAAATAAAATAATTTATAATCAATTTAAAATATTTTCTAATAAAATAATTTTCAGAATCATGAGTTAAAATCGTAGTTTTAAAACCTCCAATTATGTAATTAGTAATCATTTTTTATATTTTAAACGATTATTATAATAAAATTTAATTTGTTTTCAAAGAAATTTTGTAAAAAAATTCTTGATATTAATTGGGCTTTATATATTTATTCTTTCTTATACACTTTAAGAAATATAGAAAATACCCTTTATCTCATTTGCATTTTAAAAGCAATTTTATAAAATGAATTCCATCATAAGTTATTGTGATGAGCAATTTGGGTTTCTCTAACAGTATTCTTAAAATATAAATTTATTTGTAAACCATTTCTTTCTGTTTTTTTTTTTTTTTTCGATTATAACTTCAAAATATTAAGTATTTAAAAAATTCTGAATGCAATCATTAAAGAATGTACAAATAATGATGAAAAATTCTTAATTCACTGATTGAAATATAAAATTATTTGTGTTTGTGTGCACTAATTTACAAACACGGAATTCATACTCATAGTACCTTAAATTATCTTACTTTGCAAAAATTCTATTTGCTTTAAAATAAATGATCGATTGTACTTAAATATACAACAAATTTCTAGCTATTCGTAATAACGTTATTTTATGAAAAACTCCGCTACACTATATATAATTTTAGGATCGAAAACGAAAGTAATTGAAATCGTTAATATTAATGTAAATATGTTTGTTCATTTTTTTTTCTCTTAAGCCCAGTATTTGTCATTCTCAAATATTATTTAAAAATTAATTCACATATGCATTTTCTGATAAGTATATTTTTCCCATTGAATTTCAATTATTTGAAAGTCGTTGAAATGATTCAACTCAGCAATTATTTTTAAATTATTGAGCATTCTATTGCAGTCGTAAAGCATTTTAATCTTTAAAAACTCAATTCTTATATAGCAAGTCTATCGCATGAAATTTAAACATATATTATTACGAAATATTAAAACTATATTAATTGCTTAAACTACTGAAATTCAAAACTACTATTTAAATCTTTTATATAATGGTAAATTCTGATAAAGATATAGAATTTGAATTAATTACAAATACTCTTAATTTATTTGTCTGATACCTCAATAATTAAAAATTATTTTGTTTTAAATTAATAGATAATTTATTAGATTGTTCTGATTAGTACTTATTTCATATACTTTGTACAGAAATCGTAAAGGAATTATTTAAATGCAATATTTTTTATTTTGTCTATAATGCTAAAATTTTAGAATTTGTGATATATATATATATATATATATATAATGTAAAATTCATCGAACATTGATCAATTTAGACTGTTTATATGGACAAAAGGTTTTATAGAAATTGCATGCATACGTATTCTTTTGTTATTCATAACTGATAATTAGAAAAAAAATCTAGAAGGAGATATGAAAGGCCAATCAGTGAATAATTTTAGTCATCTCAATAATATAGCATTTATTCAAGGAAAATATTGCTGTCTTCTTCAGCCAAGACATTAATCTTCTGGAAATGGTTGTTATGTATCTCGATTCGTAAATCTTTAAAAGCTGCTGCACTGTATTGGATTTAAATCAAACAGGGGAAATTATTTGTTTCCCTCTGCCGTCTAAAAATAAATTTAATTTATCAGTTGCTTTCAAAGTGTGTCCGTCTACCATTGACAACCTAAAATTCCTCATGGAATACTCAACGATCTAATCATCAGAATTCTGCAAGAATATTAATGTTATGATTAAAAGTTATAATCATGGATGTAAATATTTTCCTCTTATTGTATCCCCAGTGACTATCAATATTATAATAAAAAATTTTAAAATGTAGAAATTATCAAAATTAAACGTATCTTCGTAAAAGTTAATATTATTAACAAAATTGGTTATGGGGAAAGCGAGTAATTAAATAATTCTGCGAAAAAACTATGTATGATTTTAATTTATATTTATAGATTTATTAACGCTAATAAAAATGCCAAATTTCGTGTTAGTAATATGATTGCTTTGTTAAAAAGCAAAACATTGTTAAAATGCAATTTGTAACAATATTTTGTTAAAAAAGCGACTGTGTCTCAGTTACAAAGATTTTAATTAAAACTTTTAGCAGCCATTAATTTCAATGATAGTAATCAATGCTAGTAATCAATTGATGCATGAATATTTTAAACTTTCGTTGTTACAAAAATGTGATTATATCCGTTATATATATATAATATAAAAACCTTAGTAATTAAAATTAACTGGAGACTGCTTTAAAGTCAAAAAAAAATTATAGCAACACATTCAGGGGCAAATATGTCTTTTTTTTCTTAATCAATCAAACTGAATTTAACTTAATGTATCACGTAAAGAAAATTTTAAAAAAAGTGCATTTTTTGTAGGAATCGTTAGTTGGAAAAAAAGAAACTTGAAAGATATCTTCGCCTCTCAGTAGATTTTTTTAGTAAATTAAACCTTAACTTTAAATGTAGTCTATTAAAAAGAAAAAAGAAAAACGAGAAGTTCATTTCATGGAAACAAAATACTCTTATAGAAAATTTGTCCTTTCTCTTTTAGGGCAAGAAGGAGTTACCAGACTGTAATCAGAAACCCATTAACCGGAACAACGATCAACTTTTCAGGGTTTTTAATGAATGAGTTTCAGTGACATGGACAATGTCATTAAGTCTGTGATGCACTTTCGTATATTTGAGGAAGGCCTTTTTTTGTGGCAAGCCTTAGAAATTTTAAGGAGCCAATATTTATTGTCTTGCATATATGATTGGGAATATATATCCTTTCCATTATTCAATTGATGGTATTCATTTTTAAATTGCTTTTTATAAAAGATAAGGTTATTCTAATTTACATTATGAAAGAGATTTTGGTTTTTTTATTGAAATGTTATAAATTTCAAGAATGGCGTGTTTCTTTTTTTAGCATAGTAGGATCATATAAATTATTTAGAGGAAATATTCTTTAAACAAGGTGGTTATAGTAAAAATTCCCGTATAATTAGCATCTACAACACAAATGGGTGAACGGATTGCAAAGAAATTTAATATGTTTGGTATACACAAGATGTGCTCTTAGAATTTCGAAAAAAAAATTTCAAATTGTACACTAGAGGGTGTCTTTCCTGGAAAAACACAATAAACGCACAAAACAGAATATAAAAACAATATTAACATTGTCTGAATAGTTTCTGATGACCTTGTCATAGAGCCACATTAATAAAGATAGGAAAAAATAAAAAAAAGCAGTATGATGTTTGAAAGATAAAGTTTGAAGAAACAAGGGCATAAGATCAATTGTTGACTAATTTTTGCACAAGATGATCAATTGTTAATTGTGCCCAGGATGATGTAGGAAAAGGTGCTCCATGCGACCCTCCTTATTTGCTTGCAAAAATTCAAGTCAATAGATAGTGTGTTCGAAAGAAAATCGTAACTAATCAGTTTTGACGCTTCGCACATGAAGTGTAATGTAGTTTGCAACTTTTTCCCGGTTTTTTTCCATTTTCCTATTTATCCTGATGCTTGTTCTGGATTGTTAACATTGTTTCTCTATTACGTTTTGGTTGTTGTTTGCATTCAATGTAATGTTTTTTTTTTCGAAAAAGAAGCCTTCTGATGTACATTTTCGAACTATTTTTTTCTTTTAAAGTAATTGAGATCATCTTGTGCACCGTTTATATACTAAATTTCGTTGCAATTCGTTCACCCCTTTATGTTCTAAGGTGCACTTTATTGGGGAAGTTTAATTATAACCAAACTGCACTTCAGTAAACTAAACAACAAAAATACAGAAAACTAAAAAAAAAGGCAATTTAAGAAATGATTTCGTAATTATTTTTTAATAAAAAAAGCGATGGGAATCGATACGTTTTTAATTGCAATGAGAGTCAAAACTTTAAGTAATAAAAGCTAATGCATTTGCATTTTTACTTATATCCATTTTTTTTTTTTTTTACATTTCATTTACTTCACTTATATACAAGCCGACTACAAAATAAAACTATACTAGCAGACGATAATGGAAAAAAATTATACGGTGAAAAACGACACCAAAAAAAATAAACAGATTAGCAGACGATAGATATTTCAAAAGCTATACTATGAAAGCCGACTCCAAATTAAAAAAGGATAAATCGCCAATTTGTTGCCTACGCATTTTGAGGCTTCAACAATTTGATGCCGTCACATTTAGGGGCACCAAAAACCTCAAGAGAAAACAATATAATGTTCTCACATGATAAAAATAACAGCGCAAGCAATCCATTACAACTAGAGATATAGTGTTTAAATAGAATAATGATTCAAAGGTCTATAAGAAAGCAAAAATATAATTTCTAGTCTTATTATGTTCACCTTAACATAGAAAAAAAGAATGAATATCATCATTTTACATTTCCACTGAATACATCGTTTGCCACTGGATTACTTCTTATCTTTTCTGTCTTAAAAGTGATGAAAACGGATAGGTTTCAAAAATTTCATTTCAATCTGAAGTTTCGATGAAAATAATAAGAAATCGTTACTTGAAGACTTCGATTTCGACATTTACTTACACAAGTGAATATTTTAATTTGGAAGTCGTTATTTGAAGGATGTGATGAAATTAGTTCTATTTGCCGCCTCAAGCAAGGTTGTGTTCCCCTTTTGCACTTAAAGAGAATCTCGTTAAAATAATTTTCGGTAAAACATTCCTAAAACTGTACGAAATATTAAAACTTATTATTTAAGCAATTGTATTCAGGAATAATTCTGGGACAACTTCCAAAGCAATTAGAATATTGCAAGAATAAACTGGAAACTTTCGGTTTCAGATTCTTATTAATGAAAAGGACTTTTGTAGTAACGATGTTAGAAATACAAAGGATGTTGAAATGAAAAGGGACGGAAGGACATGGTGAGTATAAATGAAAACTTTATTCAAAGTAAACACCATAAGACTGAGCACAATGATCCCATTGACTAAGAAATTGAAAATTCATTGTTTCAAGAATTACTGAGATGGTGACGAAACTAAGTCCTTCAGAGTGCCTTTGAATTCGCTGTCCAAGTTAAAGCGGTTGCATTTCAAATGATTTTTGAAGGGACCAAACAAATGAAAATCGCAAATCGATCTGTCCAAGTTATAGGGTAAATTGCAAAGGTGCTCCCACTAGAAGTTGGCTCCAGTTCTGAGAGTGTGACCCTTGAAACGTGTGGGCATGCGTTATTATGGCCCAAGACCAGATCCTCCATGAGTAGCCGCGGTCTCTTGTTCTTGATGAACCTGTTAAGTCTTTTGTTAATTGCTCCAGAATTAGTTGTTCATCTATTTTCGAGCAAGCTATGAAGACTGAGTCTCTTCACGCCTACAGGAATTCTGGGAACAAAGAGTTATTCGGTTCGTTAATCAATGTGAACGTTGTACTCAGGCCTGTGATGTATACTTTGACTGAAGTCTTCATTTATAACCATGGTGTGGTGTCGTATTTTTCATTTGAACACTCCTATCATTAGAAATTTATAAAACATAAA
The DNA here is from genome assembly GCA_026543055.1 of Argiope trifasciata. Taxonomy (NCBI): domain Eukaryota; kingdom Metazoa; phylum Arthropoda; class Arachnida; order Araneae; family Araneidae; genus Argiope; species Argiope trifasciata. The sequence continues at coordinate 1,621,961 of JAPMOQ010025704.1, forward strand.
TTTAAATTAAATTTTGCATTGACATTAAAAATACTATGACAATCTGTGTTAAACTGTACTTTAACGAAATAAAACGTTTTTTTTATTCTTTTTAGTTAACAGTATTAACACTAATTAAAGAATGAGGATGTATGGCATATTCCATAAACATTAATAATATAAGCATTAATATACAATGAAAATTTATTCTCTGATTCACCGGGAATATTGACTATCATAAATTAAACTAAATATGTTATCAATAGTTTAATGCTCATAATTTTGTCAACAAGTGAAATAGAATCTCATATCGACCTTAAAAATTAAATACCTGGATTATCTATGTAAAATTATAGCTGATATTGGCGGAAGTGTATTTTGACCCTTTGATTTATCATTTAAACTACTCGTATTGTTAACAGAATTTATTTTCTTATATGACAGAAAAATATAAATTTATTTAATTTATGAAACAATATAAATGGTTTGATTTTCTAACTTAAAGAAATGAATGATTATTTGAAATCATACAAAAATATATTCTTAAAATGATGCCAAAATTCAGAAATACATACACCTCAACTAAATTAATGCAATTCATCTATCGCAATTAAATTTTGTTTAATACGTCAGCAATATTTAAAAAAAAATACTATTAAGAAAAACAACCAAGTTTTTGTATTTGTATAGGATGAATAGTCAAGTTTATAAGTTTGTATAGAATAAATAGTCAAGTTTATAAGTTTGTATAGAATAAATAGTCAAGTTTATAAATTTGTACAGGAAAAATAGTTTTTATAAATTTGTACAGGACAAATAGTTTTTATAAATTTGTACAGAAAAAATAGCTTTTATAAATATGTACAGGGAAAACAGTCTTTATAAATTTGTGTTGGTAAACGTTCAAGTTTTCATACTTATACTGGAAAAGTAGTCTGGTTTACGAACTTGTATATGAAAGAAAATCAAGTTTGCAAACTTGGACAAGAAAAATAGTCAAGTTTATATCGTACAAGATCTTTATATAAATTTAATATTATTCATGAGAGAAATGACACATTTTTGCATGCTAAAAAATCTTTCCTTCATGAAATTAAACCAAAACAAAATTCATGCGAGTACATATTTCAACAATATGCATTGACTTTTATTATCGAAGGAATATCTTAGGGCTCCAGTGAAACGGGAATTTACTACACAAGTTTTCAAGTTGCCATTAACATCTCACCAGCAGTTACAATCCCTTGGGGAGCACCTCAGAAATGGGGATGAGGAGCTTCCTATTTGGAGATTTGTTCTAAAATTTCGAGTGTGTATATTAATGGTTTAAGATTGTTGTCCTAACATAATCCTATGTGTATGGGGGGGATAGATAAATCGGTGCCGTAATGGATGAAAACTACAATGCATTCTTTACAATTCATATATTAAATTTTGATCATTCATATTTCTCTAGACGCTCAGACAGGATGACTTAGATTTCGGTAGTTCCTACCAATTATAATTCACGATCCAGCGTATCATGAATGCTATAATGGATAGTTATAAAATGGTCGAAAAATGATGTTGATTGAATTACCCCTATTCTAATGAGAAACCTTATCATCTGATAGGATAATTGTTTCATAGGAAAGGACTTTTATATCTCAATTTCAATGTTTGATGTAGTGAATACTATTTAAATGACCTTGTGTTCTTCGTTTGGCTGAAGTAATTTCTGTAAGTTTAATAGAGTTAATAGTAAATAATCCGCAATTTTCCAAACGCTTGTCAAAATATAATCTTTCATTATATCTGCATTATTATTTGTATAAATTTATCATCGAAAAAATATATTGCTATAGAATAGCTAGAAAAAAAATTCTTCAAATAATTTTCGATAGTCTATGCGCACTTTCACTGGAAATAAAATGTTGTACGATAAATAAAAATTGATTATACATATTACATCCAAAAATCAAACATATATTTAAGTTATTCAATTCATTTCTACTTGATTTTAAACTGCAAGATTAGCTTTAAGAAATGGTGACAATTATAGTTATTCCCATATTTTTTAAAAATAATTTTTAAGCTGTTCAGCTAAAGCTTTGAAAATATTTCAACAATCAAATGAAATAATATTATTGATTTCAAAGCATTATTTATATGAACAATATTACTGTCAGCATATATGTTAAATAAATCTAACAGTTTGTTTACATATTACAGTGGTGTGCCTCGCTAACTGTCAGCTCGAAGATAACGATACTCATTTTATAACTAGCATTCAGTTTTATAAAAAATGTGTAATTAGTTTGAGTTTCCTAAGAAGTAAAAGGAAATTTTGTACTAATATATGTATATATATATATATATATAATATAAAAGCATAATTTTTGAAGCAGAATCGAGGTCGAAGACAAGGAAAACTCTTCGATTTTTATAACTTCGTTTCATTTCATCCTAGGAATTACGCACATCACACAGAGCGAAACAAGTTAATTAAATAAAAGCTAATGATAATTTTATTCCAGTGAACTCATAACTGTGATATTTTGATAGGGGTTTCCTACATGTGTCAACCACATGTTACCGAATCATAGGGATCTTTTAGAAGTATTTTTTTTTATGCCAGTTATTTTTTTACATCTTCTTTCAGAGCGTGGGAACCGCTGACGAAAGCCTTTTTACATAGCTTTGTGCTGCATTAATTAAATAGAGAAAAGGGAATTAAATCAGGAAATAAAAGAATATTTTAGAATGAAGTCAGTATGCGTTTAATTGAGCAAAAAATTAGGAAAATAATTAAACTTAAATTAGATTTTGAAGTATAACATAAAAATTATGCATCTTATCAGTTTTCAAAATATAAAAATTTAAGTCATGATTCCATTGTAATCATACTGCTAATATTTCTCACTAGAGATTTGAATATCCTTTATATTTCTAAAATATAATAATAGTTTAGCCATATATTATTTGAATCACCTTAATTTACTTTCATAGTTTTGATGGTAATGGGTGTTCGGTAAAATATTTTGAAAATATACATTCTGCGGCATAAATTGTTAGAACAATTATTATACAGCAACTGCTTGAATCTTTGATAAAAATTTGATATTGTTTTCTAATTATAATATCTAATTAACTGTTAAAAATTCAAGTGTCACATAAAATTATGTCATCCAAGTAATCCATAATACTAATTTATTTAACAACCGTTGAAAAAATTTGTGTATAACAAAAGCAAATATTTTTAATCGTTATTGAAAACAAGAAATTTCTGGAATATTCAGCTTATGATTTATGAAACTAAATTCATGGTTTTTAACTAATTTATAAATGTCTGTTTTGTATACACAATCTGAGACTTTTTATGAAAAAGTACCAAAAACTTTTAAAGATAAATTAACTTGCAGGTTTTTAAGTAATAGATTTTATCAAATTTTTATTTTGCTACAACTGCTCTTTTTATTCATTAACTTCATTACTCATCTCAATTATTATTCTTTCTTCTTTCGGCAATTTTCATCTACAATTACTCTTTCTTAACCCTTACCTGGTACATATAACATATAAGTCTGCGTATCTTCATACATTATTGGTTTGGTTTATTCTGAAATCACATTAAACTTTGAATAATTTATTAATTTAATTATAATGTTAATAAAATCTTAAATGGAGTTTTCATTTTATTATGATTATATTGCTGCATTTGTCTGAAATTCAATACATGTGAATAATGAAAATACTATCATTAATATTGAAAACAGATACTTTAAATTCAGCTTTGAATTTATAATTAATTTTTGGATGTAAATTGTTTTTTCATATAATAGTTTCAATTATGCCGAATTTCATCATTTTATCTCATTAGAATATGATGGAATATTCATTACTGAATCTCAGATGTGAGTAAACTTATTAACATTCTGGTAAAGCATATAAACTTACAAATATTAAAACATAAAAATTTGAATATTTTTCTCCAGAAAAGCCTTTAAATATTTAAATAATGTGGCAAAGGATTTGAAACCGAAAACCCTCTTAAAACATATTGCTATCTTAAAGAAACGTGTGTATATTTTCTGCGTAATTTTATTTTTTTCAGTATTTAAAACATAATTAAAAAGGCAATGCAACTTTACAAAAATCTTTATATGCTCTTGCAATACCATATTTTTGTGACAAAGGATTTGAAACTTTAAAGAACTTTTAAAAGATATGATTTACTCGAGTGAGGCATAACTGTTTATTCACAAACAAAATAAACAAAATTTATTTTTCCGACATTTCCCATTGCTACGAAAATTCCGAACAAAACATATTATCCACTGTATCAATAAAAAATATCGAATTTCAAAATGCCTGTTATTGACATAACACGCATTGCAAAAGCTGGATGGATTTCACATTTTATTACAACTTTTCCCCATCTTTATGGAATTCCTATGCTTTTAACTATGTATAGACTCTTGCAAAAGCTCTAAAGTCGGCTTTTAGCTCATAAAAAGCCTTTCTACGATGAATCTATGAAAAAGACATTAAAGAGAGTAAGGGGTATAGGGTGTTCTGAAATGTGATCTTGAAGGCGTTCTCCTCCTTCTAGATCTCTTTGGAGTCGTGTAGAACTTGAAACTCGTTGTGTCAATGGAATATAAAAGGCCTCTTTCAGTGATTTCATCTGTGGTTAAGAAAAAAAAAATGTTTTTCTTTTGCTAGAAGCGTAAACATAGATTCCTTTGAATTTTGAAAACTCAGATCCAGCGGATTAGCGTCAGAGTAATAGGCGAACCTCAAGCGTTTTCGTTGGATTATTTTGTAAGATTAATTATAAGTTATAAGGATTATAATATAGAGAATAAAAGGAATGTAAAAAACATCCAAGGATTGTTATTTTAAGTAGTTTAGGCCCGATTTTTAGTTTAATTTTTATACAGAAAGGGCCATATTACATCGATGAAACAGAGGGAATTTGATTTCTTTCTATTTTTGAAACTTGTATGATGTTTAGAACATTGATTTAAAAAATTAGAGAAATTACCATATGAATATTTGAGATTAAATATATTGACTTCGAATATGTGTTGATTTAATTTTAAATAACATAAGTTGATCAGCTGGATATATAAACCCATCATGGAAAAAACCCCATGGTTGAGTGATGAGGAAATTTTTGTACCTTTGTTCATAAAAAAGATACTTAATAAATTTATAAGAAATATTAATGGATTCATTTTCTCAAGATTCAATCATAATTCCTATAAGATATTTATCTCTTGCATAACATTATACACACATCATTCTGACATTAAACGAAGTTTAATTGTATGTTTAGAAACTAGGTTTCAAGGAAAAAATAAATGGATTGAAATTATGGATTAAAGAAGTTCAAGAAACGTAACAGTTTCAAAATAATTTTAAAACTGCAATGATACATGTCTATAAACGGATATCATATGAATCGTTTTCATTTACTAGGATGTCAATAAGTAAACCTTAAAATGAATTAAAAATTAAGATAAAAACTATTTACTTTTAAAATTTTAAACACTATTCATTATTGTTAAGTTTATATATTTTTTTATTTCTTTTCAGGGTAACTTTTAATTTTAAAATTCAGATATTTTTTATTGTAATTTTACTATTTTTCCATTAAAAAGTTTTAAAATAAATAAATTTGATTTTAGTTCCAGTTTTTAGCGTTTTTCATTTTTATCTAAACAATTAATAAATTGCTCATGGTTATCATGTTGACCAGGATGTATAAACATCTAAAACGTCGAATGAAGACACCAGCAAATGTGAAACTGAATTGGAAAACATTTGCGTCAAAAAATTCTTTCATTTTTCATGAATAGTCCAGAAATGCGTTTTTATTACATAAAACATCAGTTAAAGATGTGCATTACTGGTGCTGAAAAGTTGAAATCTTACAATGTAATTTCTGAAATTCAAAATTTCTTGCAGATGTATTGAATATAATTAACTATAGCAACCTACTGAAATATTAATGTTCAGTGACTAGATACAATTTTTGGAAAACTAAACACAATAAATGATGTTTGAATAAGTGGAATTAAGTTAACTTACTTTAATCTTGGTAGTTATTATTAATATTAAAGTATACACGAAATTTAGATTCTTGTGAGAGTTTTAAAATACAGGGCGTTAAAAAAATAACAGGATCGATCTGTCAAAAACATTAGTTCCAAAAAAAGCAGATAGGAATATTTCTGGGGTTGCGATACAAAGTTTCATTTTGTAACCTACTTGTACGGGTACTTTGAAATACGATATCGAGGATAAAAGAAAGGGTTGTGAGAATTCAGATCATTTTCCTAGAATTCACCCGTAAACGGCATTTTCACAATCTGGACTTGCCTTATTAGTCAAACAGAATTAAAATACTATTTTTGAAAACTGATGTTAAAACAGTTATTTCTAGGATACATGACCATAACTAACTTACGAAGAATACTTGAAAGATTTGAAACTACATGAATTCTTGGTGTACAACCAGGTCAAGGATGTATAAGTATCATACATGAAAAAGTTCCATCCGCCGTTATGGAGCAGACGGTAGCTAATAAGCAGATTGTCAGTATTATGACAAACGTATATCCCTTTCTCGGCGGATCAGAAAATATTGCTAAGATGCTGAAATTTAATCCACATGAAATTTTAAGCGAATAAATGCCGATATGCTGTGAGCCACGTCGAAAACTTCGTGTACAGCATGCAATTATTGGAACATCAGGCTTGTGGTTACCTCGAGTCAAGTTACTTTAATGGTCCTTTTTCATTGGTATTTGGTGTGTTGTTATTTTTCTGTTTCCATGGCAGTTTCATACATTATGCACTTACAGCTCCAGGATTTCCTAATCGACGTCTTTACTACTATTTCTTTCTACATAAATCAACACTATATACTTTAACGTGTATACAGAATTTGTTATATTCCTTCCAGTAACACACTTCAAGGCACCAAACACCTATTATTTCTTGACCACCCTGTACCTTATATTTGTATTCTTTAATATTTTCAGAACTTCATTAAAATTAATTTACATTAATTCAAATGTCCGATGTTTTGTACTCCAATGAGTTTTTTTATTTATAGGTGATTTTTGATGCAATTATGAAACGACAACATTTTCAAAATGTTTAGGCCTAATGCACTAACACTGCTACTCTTTTTCGGAATATATGCATTCATATTTTTATTTCAATCTATAAAATAATATTCACTGATAAAATGAAACAAAATATTAATTACATTTTTTGATATTTCAACGCAACTAAAAATGTATCCTTTTCCGCTGTCAAAATCGGTCTAATTGTTAAGCTCTTAATGTCCATTCCCATATTTTTAAACATAACAAAATTTATTTTGAAATAAAATGCCTTTCCTTAACCTATTAATGATTACTTATGATTTAATCTGCACTTTGAACAACAAACTAATGCGACGTAAACAAATTAGCTATTTTGAAAACGTTATTCCAATGGAAAAATGTCAATCTATTCTGACAACTTAATTACTTCGCAGTTAATCCTTCAAATTTACTTCTAACTTAAATTGACTTATCATTCAATCGTCAACAACTCTTTTTAATTTTAGAAATCTGATATTCTGTGCAACTAATTTGTCCCCTTTCATAAGTATTACTTTCTTTCTTTTTATAAAAATCTGCTTTTCATTTGTTGGAACTTTTATTTATGGTTTCGATTAGATAATTAGATTTTTATTTATATCAAATTCTTTTGAGCTTTTAATTCAGATTAGACTAAAACATATAAATCAAACTGCCTTGTTTATGGAAATGAAAATTCGTCACAGTATTATATTTTTAAAAATGACTGTTTATCGATTAAAAATAATTTTTCTCATCTCTGTACTCTTAATCCCTTTATTAATTGCATGCGACCGCCTCTCTTTTCAAATTTCACAGAAAGATATAAGAGAAAGAAAAAAACACCTTTTTAATTATAAATATTCCATTAATAATAAATAAATTATTCTCAGTTGATGTGGTTATGTAGACAAATCACATTTATGTTATCACATATTAAGTATAGTTTTTAATGTTTATCCTAATTGAACAGTTGTTGGTATTTTCGGCCACTGACAATATTGAATCAATTTTTCTCACAACTGAATAACTAATTTTGAAAAGAGAATGTAGTTTTCAAATTGAAAATATTTTATTTTCTGACCCAAAAGATCTGTAGTTCATCTGAAAATACCATGAACTATACTATTATTGAATTTCCTGAATACTTTTAAATGCAAACCTCAGTGCGGAATAAAAACATAGAATACAGAAACAGAAATAGAACAAACATAGAACAGATAGAACACTTCTATTTCGATAGGAAAGGAGAAAAGCAAATGCTTTAAGTGTAAAAGATTTGTAACACCAATAATGAAGCTGTTAAATTCATTGCACCAAATTCATTTTTTGGGGGACTTTATCGTGTACTTAAATTTTCAAATTGTGGACCTTGTCTTTACAAAATTATAAGAAATGCCGCTTATTGCAATGTAGTAGAACAAAAAATGTATAAAATGCTATTGTTTTCTATTAATAAAATCCTTTAAAGCTTACACTTTGCATTGTCTGTCTTCATATAGAAATAACTTTAGGTGTTCTAAAATTTCAGCTTAGTACTTTTGGTTTAGGAGGTGATTATTTTTTCCTATCTTAAAACATGATATTACGAAATAAATTAAATGTAATGAATAATTTTGACATGACAATCTTGTAAATCTTGCAGCATATAAAAAATGAATAAGTATTTAAATAAAATTTATATTTATAAAAAAGTGTGCAAATCCTATATCAAAATGTGAAAAATTTCATAGTATTTATTACAAAATTAATTTACAGCATAAAAAAGAGCCTAGTTTTGCTATTTTTCCTACTTTAAAACATGAGATTGTAAAAAATATAAAATTATAGCATGTTAAAATAATTTCTCACAACCACTATTATTATTCCATTACTCAAATTTATGGTGTCAATTTCACAATTAAAAAAGTATTTTGTATTACAAATGTAAATAAGCATAATTTTTTTTCATAATCTGAATTCATATGATATGTATGTAAAATGATTATATGAAAAAAAATCGATCTTCTTAAAAACTTTAATAAAATAAATAAGATAAAGAAATGATCTTCCTCAAAATCTTCATCAAATAAGCAAGTAGAGAAATGACCTTAATGAAAATTTTAATCAAGGAAGTGAAATAAAAAAATGACCTACAAATGTTTAATCAAATAAATTAGTTATAGGAATAACCTTCTATAAACCACTTGAAGAAGTATTACTGATTTAATGATATTGCCCATAATAGCGAAATTTATTAGTAAAATTCTGAAATTTGTCTATTGTTCCTCTCATTGGCTTTCTTATTATATTCTGAAAATCCCACCGGACATTGAAAAGAAATGGAGAAATCCTTGAAAACTCTTTTCTCACAATCGAATGAATTTAGGGTCAATTTTGGTTTCTCTTGAACGACCATATTTAGAATTAAATCGACTGAAAAATTATCTTCAAAGGCATAGAATTCTTGCTGTCTTTTATTACTATCCTATCAAAATTGTGATTATTTTCGTATCTTCCTTCTGTATTACTATAAATTGACTTCGCTTTAATCAGTTAGATAAAAAGCTATTATAGCATTCTGAAGATTTTCACTGTGATTCGTAAAATAGGAAATATTCTTAGGTAAGTCTTTGCTTTGAATTCGACGTTATAAAAGTAGAAATTACAGCGATTAAAATGTAAAGCATTTTTGATGTACTGATCTCTTAATGGTGATGGTTGATATAGACCTGTGTGCAAGAGAGAGCGAAGTCTGATGGAGCAACAATAATATAGATATTCAGTAGATTTTTATTCTTGGTTATTTTAAGAAACTGATTATCCCTTTCTTTATGTTTTGTCAAGATCTCTTTATTTAGCTTTCTACCTTCCAGAAGGTAGATAGCAGGGAAAAAAATGCGAGACATTTTTCTGCATTTCATAATTTTAAAAAATTTATTTTTCGATGCCTAGTTTCAATTTAGTGGAAAAATAGCTTACGCAGATCAAAAAATAAAGTTACAGCAAAATTGGAATTCGGATGATTAGAAAAGTATTTTCAGAGCATATCTTAATACATATAATTTTGATTTTTATAAAATTGTAATTTTGCTAAGCTGATTGTTAAATTTTTTGCAGAGAATTGAATGCGAAAAATTTTAGGCGAAAAAATAGTCAACTGAATTAACAATCAAAAGGAATTTAAATTAAAATCCTAAGCTAAAAATGAAATATTAAAAAAGTTCTTAAAAGATAGAACTCCGAGAAATTTTATTAAAAAAACCTTTTTAAATAAATTTAACATTAAAAGTAGTCGATTAGGAAAAAAAATCGAGATTTATTGTAAGGTAACTAAGTACCTTGAGAAGATTTGACCTTTCCTCTTAGAGAGGAATCAGTTACTGATTTATAATCAGAAAATCATTAACTGGAACAACGATCAGGTTTCAGGGGTTTTAACGAATGGGTTTCAATGA
>JAPMOQ010025704.1:1632504-1658124 GCA_026543055.1 Argiope trifasciata
ATATATATATATATATATATATATATATATATATATATATATAATATTTAGGAAGGTGATGCTGGCTCAGAATAGAACCTGGGACCTTTGGGTTTGAAAGCCAGCAACATAACTACAGGGCAAAAGCATGCTCATGTACTGTTGATGTTATCTGTCTTATTAAGATATCACCACGTATATATACATTTTACATAATACATACATACATAATACATACTCATTACATTTACATATATATAATAACATACATTTCAAAATCAATTGAATGCAAACTTTTATCGAAAAACTCCTCTGTATAGTTATCCTTATCACTGAAATCAATTTCTGCTCCATTTAAAAGCGCCAGAAGCACTGATTCACTATAGTTTCAATAAACTGTTCGATATTTCGAGGCTTAAGTTTCATCAAGGATTACCATCTGCTAATCTTTGTTTATCACTGGAACACTAACAGAGAAGTGCGGTCTTAGATGCAAAAAACTAAAAACACTAAATGAAATGATTGAATTATTTTAAAAAGCAATCTGTTCAAACTTGTTGAAAGAGCTCACGTGTATTAAAGGTCACTAAACATTGTTACAGGGCCAATCCATTCAATTGAGTTGAAAATATAATAAGGGTGACAGAAAGTCCATTGTTAGCTTTCTCTCGAACCACACGTCCCCAGTAAGGAGTTAATGATGTATAGTCTTGCCTTAAAATAGTTTTGAGTTTTGATTGGAAAAATAATCGACTAAATACCAATAACTCATAAATCTTTATTTACTACGAAAAAATACATTTTGCACTATATAGTAGGAAAGGTTTTAGTTATAAGTGTAATTCAAATTAATGTAACATCAGTGTGACTGTTACATTAATTGTTACTTCGGTTATTGCAGATTAGATGGTAGATAATTTATGTTAGGATTGTAAGCTATTACTTTTGGCAAAACGCAGGCTGAATTGAAGTCATATGTTAAATGGTTTCTAAGCGAATCTATTTTCAATGATAAATAACATTGACACGCAGGCATAGGATAGTTAAAATAGCACGAGTCAGCTTCTTCAAACAGTTAAATGTGCCTGAAATCGAATTCCAGGTTTTCGAAATTTCTTTACTGGCGCTTTTACTTATATTGTTTGCTAATCTTTCTATGTCAATCAATTCCAACTTTTCCTAGTTTCAAATTTTTTAAAATCCATATTAAACTAGATTGGAAATCAATTTGTTTCATTTCATGTTCTTCAGTTTCAGACCAAACGAATTGGTACAAGCTCAGTTTATCAAACGAAGTCGGATGGAAATTGTTTTTATCCATGGAGTGCCCAAAATATTTTTTCGTGTCATTACTTTTCTATTCTTGACCTAGAGAGTCCACTGGTGTTGTTTCGACTCCAAGATAATTTATCATTATAAATAGCAACCATTCAACAAACGATAGTTCGTTAAGTAAAACAAACTTTCCAAAGTACTATCACACATTTGTTTGACCTTGAATGCAGTGTTATTGGATTAACAGTGGAAAATTTCTAAAATTGTTGTGTCTAAGTGTTTCGTTACACAGCATTTGTATATCTGCTCATAAAAGAATCATTCAATTTCGAATGGAAATGCAATTAAAAACGTGTGTATCTTACATGAAAATGGAGTGCGTAAAATATACAGGAATATCAGGGTAATCCAATGCAAACAATGTATCCACAAAACATCATGCATAAAAACGATAAATAATAATAAAAAACTTGCATTATCAAAAAATTATTATTTTACTAATTATACTATAGTTTATTATTAATAAATTTTATGTTTTATTTCAATTCAGAAGTTTGTTTTGTTAAAAAATTTTAATGATATATATGATTTTAGTATACGATAATTACATGAAATAATATTAAAATGTATTAAAACTAAAACCTAATAAACAGTAGCCTTCAATTATTTAATTATTACAATTATTTTACATATTACATACACAGTGTCGAAAGGAAAGGGTAATTAAAATCCCGGAATTTCTAGTATTAATGCCAGTAGCATAATTATCAAAAATTTTTAAAAAATCTATTTTCTCATTTTGATATACACTTAAGTTTGTGATCACTCAAAGAATATGTAAATCACATATTTAGAATTATATCTCTTGATTTGTGAATATAACCCATAAACACATTGAGTAGAGATAATAAATTTGTTGCAATACGCGAATATTAAATTTGAGATTTCAAATTTTGGACAAAATCATTGAAAGGGGAGATAGCCCTTGTGAATATCAACATGATAGTTAAGAAATGAAAAGTCTTAGATACATGGACTTTTGTATGTCGTTTTATGATCAAAACAATAAATATTCTTTAAAATTTGTATTAAATCCACTAAAAAGAATATTCAAATTTCCATCATGATTTTCTTAACAATACTACCAAATGAAATGGAATATGCTATTGAGAATAAGTAATATTATTTCTCATTGTTAAAAGTCTTCTGGTAAGAAAGTTTGTTTCACAGAAAACTCTGATGGATATTGAATGTATCAAGTTTCAGCGACTTTTTCTATAGATTTCTTTGCTCTGATACGAAAACTATGAAACCCTGAACGCAGACAGCAGTAATTCAGTTGAAAATAGTAAAAGAATCAAGATATATGAGTAGATGAAAGACATCTCTCTCCTGTGAGTAATAATTTTGTGCTGTTTTACTTTGTGATGCTTACTTGCGCGCTCGGTTTATTGCAATAACAGTTTTGTGACGCTTGATTTTATGCTTTTAAGTCATACTTTTGTGTAGTGTATAGCGTCTTTTTACCTAATTCAGTGTATTTTCATAGAATAAAATACAAATGGATGCAGAATAATTTTTCTTTGCAATATTTTCACTTTCGGCTGAAGTTGAAGGGAATAAGAGAAAATTGCTCTTTTATACTTGATGCAATTTTATATTTTTGTTCCCACTCATATTCCATGATTACACAAGGGATGTGGGCATTGATAAGGAAAAGTCTAGGAAATGAATGCATAAGAAATTACTTTATGATTTAAATATGCAAAAAATAGAGGGAAGGAAAAACATCCTTTGTTTTGTGCTAAGTGAAGAAAAGAAGTAAATTAAGTGCACAGCAGAAGATAAAATTATCAAAAACAAACACTGAAAATTTTTTTAACTTTAATGGGCTTATCGCATATTCAGGATATTTTAACTCATACTGTAAATGAAATACATTATGGACATGGTAAATACCAATATTAAAAAACATTTTTAATTTATTCATAACCTTTTTTGGGGGGGGATAAACGTGCACTGACATTTCCACAAGATTTTCGAAAGGGAAAATTGGTGCGTTATATTTAGAATGTACTTGTTTTAAGGCAGGCAAGAGTGAATAACTAAGGGAAAAGTAATTTGAAACCAACAACCAGAAGTAACTCCTTGGAATCCAACATGCTTCAGATTTTCCTTCTTAAAGTAAAAACATAAACTGATATACATTTACTTTTAAAATACAAAATATCTATAATGAATATTTTAATATTACTGACAAATTTCCGTTATCACCAACATGGAAAAGAAAATTTAAGAAAAAAGGTGTGCAAATGTTAGAAGCAATATTTAGCATCAAATCAGCTCTGTTATAGAAGATAAAGTAGCATTTATTTGAAACAAAGAAATTTGTACTTTTTTTGTTGTCCTATTAAGGAGAAATTCACGCATGCAAACTTCTTAGTATCTGCTAGTAATTTTATATCCCCAATCAAACCAGCTGAATTCAGATTTTGCTTTATTATTCGTGAAGCAACGCTAAGGTCCTTACGTGAGAATTTCTAGAAATAGGTATAAAATCTTTAAGAAGTATAAATTAAGGAAATAAATAGGTATACTCTGAAGTAGGAAATGATCTCAAATGTTCGAATTTATTACAAAAACGTAGTTCCTATAACAAGGAAGTGAATTATAAGTGTGACAAATAATGCATAAAATTGAAATATCTAAATTTGAATACAGAGATATATCTAAATTTGAATACAATCTAGGGATAAATGGGGCAGAGTTATAGAAAATTAAAAAGCGAGATAATTAAATTATGTTATACATATTTCTGCAACTATTGATACAGTATCTCACTCCATGTAATAACATTCGTATTGTTTCCTCTGATTACGCGTACAAGGGAGGGGTGAAATATTTGTACCACGCAATTCAATTATTTTTTTATTATTTCAAAAAAGTTTATTAGTAAAATTATTCTTCACCATTATTTGCCAGTGAAACATTAAAATAAATCATCGCTGACAATGATGATATAATTTTATATCAGTCATCATTACAAAAGAGTTTCTCCAATCCAAGGAAAAAGTTGATTAAACGGTAGGTTAGGCAGCTGTAAAAACATCTCGAATAGTAGCTTGTCTTTCTGCTTTTAATTCATGGTTTCGGAAATACATTCCCATTTCTTTCTCTGTAAGTTAAAAGTCATTCACTATTAAAATAAATTAAATATTATAAAAATTATGGCTTGTTATTTCATAAATCTGGTACAATTATTAGAATATCCGTATTTGTTCCTTAATCAGGATTTTTTTTAGTAATAATGGATGGCAAGATCTTTCCTTTCCATTTCTGGAGTCGTTTTGTGCATTTTAATTTTGCATTCGAAGTTAGAACATTTGTACTTTTAAAATATTTAGTTATTTTAGAAACTTAGCTGGAGTTTTGAAATGAAACGATGAGTAATCTGTACAACACAAAGATATAATGTAATAGCAATAAAATTATCATATTTAGATGAAAAATATTACGATTTATTTACGAAAGATTGTTTGTCTTTGTCTTCCATTTTATTATTTTGTTTTTGTTGTTAAAAAAGTATTAACTAAGAAAAGCAAATCATATTCTAATTTAAAGAGTTGCCGATTAAAAATTCTTATATTAAGTTAAAAGGCTTTATTTACAATCAAATATTGAATTAAAAAGAATCAATTTTATTAAAAAATAAAGGATATAAATTTTTATACGTAAAAAAAGGCATCTTTAATTTCAATGTATTTGGATTTATGTAATCTTATTTCTTGTTTTATTAATATTCGTCTTTAAGTAGTTGTGCATTCTTTGGAATTTTTCATAGTAATTTAATTTGATGCTTTCTTTCAAATTGCAAGGGCTGTGTACTTGAATTTATTCAAATTAAAATCAAATATTGTTTAAATTTTGGATCGCTGTTCTAGCAATATTCGTAATTAACCATACAGTGTGTTTAAAACAAACATGGTGAAAATGACGAGGTAGATTCGTTATACAAATATCAAAAATCGCATAGAACAGAGGGTCTCAAAAGCTTGTAGAGGGTTGTAGAGCCACGAGAAAGTGTTGCGGTATAAACACGAGCTGAGCAAATGTTCCGTTAACGTGTGTGGACTGGCATGATAGGAGACAGTTTACTTTATCCGTACATTATCCCAGTAGGGCTTATTGTTTCCTTTTATCTGTCATTCTTGCAAGATTTCCTGCCAAAAATGCTGAATGACGTTCCGATGCCTATTCATCGACGCATTCGATTTTAACAGGAGGGAAGAACTCCAGCACATTTCAACACTGACGTCACATCACATCTGCAGACTACCTTCCCTGGTGATTGGATTGACCATGATAGGACAATCGCATGGCCGCCAATATCAACAGATGCATTTCCCTTAGATTTTTCTTATGAGGATTTTCAAAGGATTTGTGTATGAAACACCTATTCGATCACCAGAAGACTTGGTAGGACGAATAGTTGTGGACGAACAGGATGCATTCGAGATACACCGAGTATATTTGAGAAGTTGCGCCGTTCCATGCAAAATAGATAACATCCCTATGCATCTGACAAAAGCTTTAAGCATCTCCTGTAAGTAGAATATTTGGCGAATATTAGTCGCATGTGAGCGAGTAATTGTCAATAAACTAATCTGTAATGGTTCCATTTCCTCTCTTTGTATTATGATTTATTTTAGATTACTTGTAGTAGTTCTGGATCGCAGTTGCGACCCTCTGTCCCTGTGTGATTTTTCATTGTTGTTGTATGACGGATCTACAATGTCATTTTGTACACATTTTCTTTAAACATCCTGCATACATTTATATATTTTATGATTTGCTATTCTTTTATTCATAAAAATGTTCCTTTAAAATTATATATATATGAAATTTGTCCGTTATTTTTTTAATTCCTTTAATTTAAATCATACTTCAAATTTTATATTTTTGATTATTTTGTACGCATGATACTGAAGCGAACTCTCTAAAAAAGTATTAATTAAAATTATTGTTGATTCAATTATTTCAAAATCAGTTACTTCAAATTATTTAAGTATAGACAAAATTAATATTAAAAATCTTTTTATGGAAGACTGTTGCCAGCTTAAACTGGATAGCTTTTCTGGGCTCTGCTACAATAAAATTATTTCAAAAGGAACTGACTTTCAGATATAGAATAATTAAGCGTTTAGGTTTAATCGGTAGTTTTCGTAGTTGCAGTTTTCCAAAGATAGCATCTTGCAATTTTTTTGACATTGAAATTAAAAAAAAAAATTTTCATGTAATTAATTTATTTTGGAAGCATATGCTTGCATATGTAGAAATATAAAAAACAAAATTAATGTAATATTTTTAATATATCGTCTTCTTATTTGCGGTAATTGAATAACACAGTTTTGCTTAAATTTTGATTCTGAAGTTAGTATTTTTTACGAATTCATATCATTAAAAGTTTTACATGAATATATTTCCTATCGCTATTTGTCGTTCTTTGAAATCTCAAAATAAATTATTTATAAAATTTTCTAAATAAATCATAATTCCTAAGTATATAAATTAACACAAATGGATTTTTCCCTTCTAAACATATTTTAAATAAATTTTAATAATTTCTATAAACTAGATTTAAATTCGCAATATTTTTTCCACATACAATTAAAAAATTTTGCTATCGTTTCGTATGCTAATATTTTGGCGTCTACATAAGAAAATTTCTATTTGCACTTAAGGAGTCAAAATAAAGAAAATGTATTATATGTTTTGATATGAAAATGCTGTTGTCTAACTCGAAAATGATTGGTCAATCCAGCGGAAATGAAAATATTTGCGAACATTTTCTTCCACTGGTTTGGATAACAAACAATTGTATATGATAGAGGTAAACTTCAATCAAGACGGTATGAAAGAACCACAAATATCCGAAGATATTGAAATGAAATCAAAGTTACCATAAAGGTTCAAAGAATTTTTTATTGTCTCTTTCAATCAAAATTCTTTTCAAATGTAACAAAAACTCTATTTTTTTCAGTTTCACCTGACTACATTCTGAAAACAATGCAATTTTTCCCACATTTATAGGTTTGTTCAGGTAAAATTCTTTCACTATAATTACATCAAAAATCATGCAGATTTATAAATCTTAGAAATGGCTAACTAATTGTAAATGGCTTGATTATAAATCAGTTGAGAAAGTTAATGTGTAATATAATAATTTCGAAGTGTAATTTTATTGACACATGACTTTTTTAAAATGAGAGGTTTTGAATTTTTTTTTTTAATATTATAAATAATTATATATGTTTTAATAAATTTTTCTAATAGTAGTCATATTTTAATAAAATCATAGAAAAATTCACGTTTGATTTTGAAAGATATAGCAGTTTGATTATTTTGCTGATGATTTGTAAATTTATGAAACTATCATCTGAATAAATGCTCAGGTAATATCTAAAAATAGTTTAAATTCACATAGATGACATTGCTTCTAAGAACCGTGATTCAATAATTAATCGAAAATAAATACGATTCGTACATTTATAATGTTAATAAAAACATATCTTTTAAAATCTTAAAAGGTGTGTTTATCAGTCATAATTTTTATCATCTTCTATCTTAAATGTGTACTGTAATTATTCAAAGGGCTTAATATAGCAATTTGACATATTTTTGCTATCGTTTTAATTCTCTGTAAGAATTCACCACCAGGCATTTAATCTTAAAACGAAAGCAAACAATAAATTTATAATTAAGCTTAGACATTAAAATATACTATTGCAATCTAATTTTACCTAATTCCAGTATTCTTACTTATCAGAAAGTTCAGTGGCAGAATTCTAGCCATCAAACATTCAAAAATAATAATACCTAAAATTATATAAAGTTAACACTTTATTTTGCTTCAGACAATCAGTTAAGTCTTTGGTGCTTAATTATAAAATGTTTTTAAGAATTTATGTGGTGAGTTTTTCAGAAGTAATCTTATGTTCTTCACATACATTACTTTTGAAATTAAAACGCTACGCACAGCATTTAAGGAATTCAATAATTTCTAAATTTTTTAATAATATGGCTGAAATTATAGAAAATGTCCAAAGCAAGCAAGCTATACATATTTTTTTCATCAAAATAACATTGAGATAAATTATGGCTAAAACCTATTATCGAATATCCGATATCAAATATACACATTTTCCAAACGTTGTGAAGATATTTCTATTTTTACAATCTTTTTAATCCTAGTCTTACCCCTATTAACATCAAGCAGATTGTTTTGAACCGACCCAAACTCCATTTTACATCATGAAAAAAACATTTCCATATGTCTCTAAAAAAGAACACGAAAAAGAAAAATATGTTTTGAAATAATATTTTGAAAGATATTTTAATCACTGAATAATTTTAAAGAAATATAATAGTGGAATTTTTAGAGTGAGTCAGTGGAATATAAAAACCTTCCATCTATGAGATTGGCCGCAAATAAGTGTAAAAAGAATATTTTTCATGTTTCCTACTGGAGTCATAAGTATGACACTTTTGAATGGTGAGAAATCAAATGAATCGAACTAGTCACAAGAAATGAAATAACCATGAAAAATATAGATGTAGAAAATTCAGTGAGAATTGAAGTTTTAAATTACATTCGAATTCAAAGTCGATGAATCAACATCAAAAATTTTCATCGAATAAAACAAACTAAGATATAAATTACCAAGGTATTGGTAGAGAACAAGAGAATGTTTGAAAGGATTGACGAGAAGTATGCTTTTAAAAGATTAATATCACATTTGTATTAGTTTTCACGTAGAAAATGTGTCATTAAATGGACCAAAAGAGCAAAAATTATGAGTGTGAATGTGTGTATGCTGCAGAATTTTCATGATTTTAATATGAACTTTATAGACCTTATTGTATCTTTTGACTCTAGAAAATTCCTGACTTTTGACAATTTAATTTGCTTTTGGATTTTTAAGAAACGTTGCCGTAATACGACAAACCTCTTTCTTAAATATTGTTTCCGTAACTGGAAATACTTGAGGTTTCTAACTACTCTCATACCTGCGTACATTAGACTGTGTTTCTTCGTTTTGTATACCTAAGATTTTATTTTATCATTTGTGACCTTTAAAATCGACCAAAGGTCATCATCTCCATGATACGGATACCTGTTATTCTGATATCCTATTATTTAATAAAATGCCTTGAAAGTACTATTCAATAAAAAAGCTGCTGGTGCAGCAAGAAATCTCTGCTTTGCACTGGAGAATACACAATGAAGTACATAGTGTTTGATATGATACATCACGATGCATGAGAACAAGGTTTAAGATGACTGCTTGAATATAAGGACGAAGCAAAAGTAAAAAATAATTTCTGAAATATAAGAATTGAAGAATAAGAAAATTCTACTGTAACCTTACATTGAAAATATAAAACGGGGTGAATTACATAAGCATTAAATAGCATCAAATGATCTGGTGCAACTGTAACATAGATCCGAACCATTCTTTGTGTTTTCTGTGATAAAAACTAATTGGAATATTGATAAAATAAATTATATAATTTATTAAGCATAATTGAAGATTTTTCTTTAAATTTGCGTTTTTGAGAACAATGAACCATTATGCCAATCATAAAGCATTGCATACCTCTGAGTTTCCTGGATATAAAGGATGCTTCAACGAATGCCCAGGAAGTCAGATACGCCATAAAGAAACTTTATATGAAAACATAGTTGTTAAGAAAATAAAGTTTTTAAACACGTCTGAGTCCACATGGGACAGTTTATTTTTTTCCACCAGATGACAGTCATAAAAAATAAAACATTCAGAATAAAATGTTCTTTTTTAAATAAGAAAAACAGCGTAAAAAGAAAGGTTTGCAATACTCCTAAGAATTTTTTTAACCCTTAATCGGAATATTATTAAATTGTTTGAAAATAAAAAATCTAACCAAATTAAATAATAAATCATATTTCTTTTTAAATAAGTACTGCAGCTAGAGTTCCAGAATAAAGCAAATCAAATATAATATTATAAATTTAATAATAAAAACAATAAATAACTGTTAAAGAAAATGCCGGTATTGGGAAGAATAGATAATTGTTTAATTTTTTCAATAAATCAATTTTTTTCATTTTACCCTTCAAAAGGCATATCGGTTCTTAATTTAAATGTTAAAAAATTATTCCTCTCAAAGAAATTTTAAATGCTAGTAATTTTTAATTTATCGAATACGAAAAATACAGAGAAAAAATATTGTAAGCACCAGAAATATTCGAACTCCAGATTTTGATGACGCTATACATTTCTGATCTTCCTGAT
The DNA here is from genome assembly GCA_026543055.1 of Argiope trifasciata. Taxonomy (NCBI): domain Eukaryota; kingdom Metazoa; phylum Arthropoda; class Arachnida; order Araneae; family Araneidae; genus Argiope; species Argiope trifasciata. The sequence goes on from JAPMOQ010025704.1 coordinate 1,643,091, forward strand.
TCTCCAAGCTTCCTTTTTGACATTATGTTTATCAGTAAAATTGAAAACTCGAATATACTTTGAGCTGGATAGATGAAATGTGTCTAAATTTGTAGATTTATCAAATCTTGAATAAAACGCACTCAGAGTATTTATGTATGTATGTCTAGCTATTCTAGTACCAATGAATACGATAAATATTAAAATTAAAGACATGTAAATAAAATCTGGTGGATAGATTAATTATTGCAAATGCTTATCTACATCAAATTTGTAACCAAATGAACCACAGAATTGTCCTTTATTTGATCTGAAGGGCAATAATTCAGAACACAAACTAATTTAAATAAATGAAATATGGTATGTAATAGAAGTTGTGATTAGCAAGTAAAATCTTGATTTTAATTGGGCGTCAAGTAACGGGCAAAATCCTATTCATTTTGTATAAGTAAAACATTTCAAATATTGATAGCCAAAACGTAGCTAATATTTGGACGATAGACTGATTAAAATATGAAATATAGCCAAAGACATATTTCGTAGCTATTTTTCAGCAATGACTTTCAAGGTATTCACAGCATTAACTAATATTCATGACTTATTGCAAGTGGTCATAGCTTTATTACAAAATTTGCAAGAACTATTTTCAGAGATAACTTCAGCTAAATTATTGTATACTTAACTTCCTACTCTTTTTTTTATTAATATTCCAATCAAAAATCAATTTATGAAATATTGAAACCATTGTTTTTACAATTGATTTGTATGCAAATGTATTTAACCAATTAAATTTTAGATTTCAGGGCTACGAAAATTACATCAAAGAAAGAAAGGTGTTTTGAATCGCATCATATCTATTCCATTTCATCTAATAATTTTCTAATTCCTTGAAAAAATTAATATGAATAACAAAAAATACAGAAATATTGGGTAAAATTTAAATGCACAAACAATTTAATAAATGTTCTATAAAGAACGTATAAGTATATTGCACTTTGAAAGACTAAAAAGATTGCAACTTTGCATGTTTGTAAACTGTTTCTTTATCGCAGTAATTTTGAGATCTATAAATTAAAACGCACATTATTCAATAATATAGCATTATTATTTTATATAAGCTTTATTTCACTGAAACATAATATATGTCTTTAAAAAGCCCAAAGTTGTCTACCGCATATGTGAAAAAAAAATCTACAATTAAAACCAAATAATTTTCCTACAGAATCAGAATATTCTTTAACCTTAAGTCTTAAAAAAAGTGTTTCACGTCAACAGATAAATAAAAATGACAATTCCACCTTTCCAAGAACTACTCAGTTTAAATGCTTCTTAAAAAATGCTTTCAAATACCGTTAGGAATAAAAATAATAACAGATTACTAAATACAGAATGCATAATAACAGAAACAAACGTCAATTTCAAGAGAAATTTTCCTTCTTGTAACATGCCTAATGCATTTCAGCTGAAGCATCCAATTCAAAACCCATCAAATGTTTTAAGGGGCGTCTCAAGAGATTCTGATATGATTTGACAAAAATCTCTCCTTCTTTCCTTTATTTTTTCCCCTGAATAAAGATAGCGATTTGGCTTATGGAGCTATCGACCTTCAAAACATTCATTGTAAAGAAATGCCAGATGCAACAAGTTTCCATAAAACTAAAAGAGCTGACATTTGGCACAAGAACGGATTTTCAAATTTTTTTTTCTTGAAACTTGAACATATCTAAATGGAAAATATTTCATGATAAATTCACATAGAAATAGATGTGGGGCTATTCAGCACAATTTCATTGGAATTAGAAAGTTTCAAAGTCGTTAAATATTTTAGCTGAACTTAATTATCGTTGGGGAGATAACTGACTTTCCTCAATTGTTTTCTCTTTAAAAAAGAATGATCTTATATTGTTACATATCAGTTAGAAGTAAAGTAAAATGTGCTGTTATTCTATTAGATATTTTCATATATGTGACATCCATTGGTAATCATGTGAAGAATCTATATAAACAACAATGGTTTTCGATTTTACAAATTGGCTATTGCTTCATTGTTATCCTTTTCAAAGTTTTCAATTAAGTATTATTGAATCATTCAGGGTATAAAGACCCCGATCACGGAACGTTCCAAATTGTATTTTTTACATCCGTATTTTCTTTTTATTCATTTGTTGAAATTTGCTGCCATAGCCCGTCAGTTACTTTTAGAAACTTATGGCGATGCTGATCCTTCACATTCCAATTTTCAGTCTTAGTTTCAACGATTTAAGATTGTTCATTTGGATGTCAATGACAAAGAATGGCATTTTGGACAAAACAATTCGAAAACAATCATTCCAAAGGGAAATCAGTTTATATATATATAAATATATAATACCAATTTTTTTCAATAAATGCTTTTTAAAAGTTAAAAAATGGTCCAAATACGTATAAGCACCTAATAAATAAAAACTTCTAAATCATTTTGATTTTACACTGTCACACCAAAGTTTGAGACATTTTATCGTGTGTATTTCAGGTTTTCATTAAAATAGCCTAGAGACTTAAAATATTTAAATATATTTCATTAACTGACAAATTCATGGTGTTTGCATTTTTCCTTTCAGTTTTGAATTTTTGTATAATCCAATTGAAAGGTCATGAAAAAATTGTTTTTGGTGAAAATTCGCTTATAATTCTTTTTTCTGACATGAGTTTCAGTGAAAAATAAATGTTTTATATTTCCTATTATCTGCACTGTATTTTCAATTATATTTAAATATCAATAATTTTTTTAAAAAACCAAGCACTTAAAGTTAATTGAATTAAAAGTCAAAAAGTTGTCATATCACAGATGTAAAATTATGACATAATATCATCGTCTGACAGGGTTCCATTTTCTTTCTCGATAAAAATAGGTTTAGGAAATGTGACTTCTATCATCAAGTGTAAAAAAAAAATAATCCTATTTAACTATGAGATTTTAAAGATTCAAATGTAATGTGTTCGTCATTTTATAGACGCCTCTAAAAACCATCACACTTACAAACAGTGATTTTTAATAGCAAATTTGATTTTTTTTTTTGGGGGGGGGGGGGGCCGGGAGCGGCTCTAAAAATGTCCGTCTCAAATTTCTACCTGTTTTTTAACAGACATTTAGCGATTCAATGTTTAAATAAGGGCATTTTCTTATGGAATATGCAATTTCTCACGAACTTCCAACAAATATGGAAGGTAAAAGAGTGTAGAAACGAAATTCTTTCCTCCTTTTTGCAGCTGATAAGGCATGATTGATTGATCACGTTTTGTTAATCTTGTTGTTATGGCCCACGTTGGGAGCAATGTGAAAATAATTTTCACGTACAGCTTGTGAAAGTCTCCAAAATATATGGCATGTAAGTATGTAGAAGAAGGAAAGTACTCTAATTAATATTATTTGAAACGCTTAAATGAATGGATAAGTGTTAATTTCAATGATATAAAATTAATAATCATTAGTTTCAGTGCAAGAGAGTCTGTAATAAACTCGTCCGATTTCTAAAATTAAGTTGATTTTTTTATTTAATTGATAACTTTGCATATCTCATTATATTTATTGCATGCCATTTGGGTATAATCTTACACAAATACCATTAAAATCTTTCACTATTGTTTCAATATCTAATTTCAAGTAAAATCAATTAGATACGTTCATTAAATTGAAGTTAATAAAAAGATATAAGTAAATTTTATTTAACTATATCATACGTTATATATTAACTGCATCATATGTTATCATATATATTTACCCTCCGTTAGGCGCGCGACTTTTACAGACGTCTTTAGGCGCGCGGTCTACACTCGTAGACCAAATTTATTTACTGTTTAAGATGCAACAAATAAATGTTTTGATTAAAAACTGATTCATACTTTCCTTTTAAGTATTTTAAAAGGTAATAAAGTAATTTAAATAAACTTTATTACGTTATTAGCAGCTTTTACTTGCAATAAAATCTTGTTATACATTTTAAAGGATTATTTTACATACAAAAGCAAAAATTAAATAAAATACGAAAATTAAACAAAAATTAATTTTTTCTGTTCAAAAATCAAGTAAAAGGGCAATATTTACAAACAGCATTTAGAAAGAATAAAATGAAAATCTTTTTGATCATTTCACAGGCTTTTATATTTTCAGTTATTCAAACACGAGACACACATGTCAGCCATGTGTTCTTTGCGTGCAGTCTGGTGGCATTTGCAACAATCTCGCCTGGAAGACTTATTTCTTCTCGGACATATGCTGCGAAGTCCCACATAATTTTTTCCCTTAGGATTGTCCATAGGTTGTTGAGTTTTTTCAAGACCTAAAAGGACAGTTGCACGTCTTCTAATTTCCACAGGCAGTTCTTTCAATGTCGATCTAAATTGTATTTGTGGCTGTATTAACTCCCATGCAAACGATTCAATAACTTTTCGTCTTTTTGTTTTATTTTCTGGATTATTTGCCTTGTAAAAACAAAAGGCATTTATAGCAAAGATGTTTAACAAATCGTAGAAAATTACCATAGGCCATCGCCTGGAGTTCCTTGCAACATCATAACTTCGACTCATTTGATCTACTAAGTCTACGCCTATTTTAGTTTTATTGTAGAAGGGTATTTCCGGTTTTACCTTTTCTTCCATTTCTGGATCAGTTGCATCGTCGTGGTGCATACTTTCCAGTGGATCCTCTTCAAATTCATCCCCAGATTCTTCCATTTCTTCTTCGCTTGACAATTCTTCAAGCCATTTCATCCACTATTTCGGGATCCTTGAAGTTTCTACACGGCGTCTTTTACTTTACGACATACTTTGTTTTAAAATCAAACACACTAATGCATTAAAATAGTCAAACGTTTTAACTTTTGCGTTATAAAGCGCGAAGAAGCAAAATCGCAATCTGATTTAAAATGTGACGTAATTAGGCGCGTGGTCTACAATCGTAGACCAACCGAATTCTTCCGTAAATAAACTAGGCGTCTGCACTCGCTAACAAGCGAAACGACACTGGCGTTGTAAAACAGTGTATTTAGAAAAGCTACTGAGAAGGATGCGTCTGCGCGAGCCATATATTAGAAATTACGTTATTTAAAAAGTACCTGGTCTACGATCGTAGACCGCGTGCCTAACGGAGAGTTAAGAAAATGCTTTATTGCAAAGTATTCTGCATATTTACTCATTAATGAATATTTTACTATGATATTCTTATTGCATTTATATAAGCATTCTTTATATTTTATAAAAAATTTTAATGAAATTCTATAGTGTTGTTTAATTGTTAAATTTTTCATACCACTAATTACATAAAATAATTATATTGATCAATACTAAGTAAGTTGATTTTATGATTTTAATAAGAAACGTCATGTTACAGAAAACACTAAACTTTCTTCGTACAAAAGTGTAATAGAAAAAAAAAAGGAATTGTACAAAAAAATTGAAACTTCTTTATTTCATTTCTTGATATATATTCAATATGCATTTAAAGGGTTGATAATTAACATTATTACTAATAAGGAATAACTTTGGGATTTCCTAGGTAAGAATGCAAAATATTAAATTAAAACATTCAAGACTTCCTATTGCAGGAGAGACATTTACGTCACTCCTAGTAAGCTTCAAATGTTCTATTTTAGTATCATACCATATCTCCTAATTAAATAAAGACTTTTTTAGCGATTTCAAGTGCGTATGATTAGACAAAATATATCTGTTTAATCATTTGCATTAAAATTTCTAAAAATGTCTTAAAACTCAAACAACACATACATATATAATTATTGAAAAATCTTCAAGCAATTGAATGAGATGGTGGATTTATTTTTATTTAACAGGATATTTTTTCTAGTAGTATAATATATGAATTCGATTCTTGTATTTATTCAAAAATTGAAATTGTGACAATTGTTATTCACATTGAAATTTTAAATTGTATAAAAAACTTTAAATTAAAAGGCATTCCTTTGTATAAGATACAAATCTTTAAAAATAAATGGAACATTTCCACGTATGTATCCTCTAGAAATTATTCAATTTATATTGGAAATGGGAAATACTCCCAAACCAGGCCTTGCCATAGCACTAAACAATAAATAAAATAAAAGAATAGAGTTATTTACAATCTTTGATAAAGGCATTTTATATATTTTTAAACATAATATATCTTGTGATGAAAAGTGCTGATTTTCCCAGTTAAATCCTTCAGATATTGTTTCATGCGTAAAATACATTCATTTAGGCAATCTATGTGAAACACTCCATTTTCGAAATATTTGAAACATTCATTATTTTCAGTAAGTCCTTCTCGTTTCTCACTTTGAATGAAAAAGGGAAATTGCCAAAATATGAACTATTTTTAAAGCAGAAATTAATTTCATGAAAGTACTTTATTTCCTTTTCAATATTTCATGAATATCCTGTATTCAAGATATATATATCAATAGCCCTCTTTGACCTCATTCAGAGCTTTAGATGAGTGATGAAGAATTGACTTCTTAAACCCAGAGTTAAACGCTGTCTTGCAATATAAATTTACTGTGACCTATTCAGCAAGCTAATCTTTTATTATTTTCATTAACTACTCATTGCGGGTTACAAAGAAAAGTCAATGATCATGGTTTGGTTAATCTTAAAAACCATCGACTAAAATGAGATGAGTCAATGATTATGAATAACTCATTGTTGCAATTTTGAAATGACAGGGTTATTTCAATCAACTCGTAAAAGTCTTTCGCTTTACGAATTACAAAAAAAGAAAAGTAAATTTCACTCGGTATAGAAAATAATTGGATTGAACCTTTTTATCTTTAAATAAATGATGCTAATAACATGAGTATACATTTCATATTTTTTTGAGTGATGAGTATTGCCATTTAAAAATATTGATTCCGTTTTATTTATATCTTACCATCTTTCTTTTATCTAATCAGACTCAAAATTACAATCTCATATATGGAAGTGCAAGGTAATAATGGAAAAAAACATTATGTATTTTCGCCTTTGTATTTTGCGATGAAAGTATAGAAAATATTGAACATAACATCAGATTATACAGGGGTGACCCCAAAAATTAAAATCTACAAGTAAAATGACATAAGTGAAACACAATTCTTGCAATTGAAAAGTGTAATAGCACCGATTATCAGAAAGAGAAAAGGACATCTGTGAGATGCTTATAAAATACAAATATGTGCAGATAAATTGGCATGCATGATAAGTTATGACGCTTTCTAAAAGATATGATCAAATAATTTTAATACTGTACTTTACATTTACAAAGTAAAACAATACAACTTAGAAGTTATTATTTGCAAATATAAATTATCAATTTATTCTCATTACAGCCCTTTTAAAGCTTTAACTGATTGAAAATTCAAAATTTTATGTTATCTATTATAATTTTGAAAGGAAAATATTTAAAATAATTTTATGTATTTTGATAAAATTTTGTTTAATTTTGAAATAAGAAAATTTTTAACAAAATAAGACCATTCATACATATATGCAGAAAATTCCTTTGATTTTTTTTACATATTTATATTGACTCGTTGAAGATTTAGTTATGTCTTCTAAGCTTATTATGTGTTTTTAATACTAGGCAAAAAGTAACCATGAAATCATTTTTTTCCTGTATGCCAGAAATTTCACTTTATTTTAGTATTTTTTTGTGTGTGTTTCATTTCCTGACACTATAAAAAAAATTAACACATACAATGAACCTTATGTTAAGGAGACTATAGAAAGTTGTAATTTTCACTTTGAACCTTTTTTATTGGAGTAGAAATAGAATTACTATCTAACAAAAAAGAGCAATATGATTCTAGCTTACTCATTAGATTCGCAGTAGAAGATCAATTGACTTCCATTCTTTCTGAGTAAAAACGTTTTGTTATTAGATTCGTAGTGCGACCTAGCGAATGCACGGGGGTGTATTTTAATTGCAAAACAAACTTCCAGCCAAGTACAAATTAAGATGACTAGACTAACGATTAGTTCGTGATGAGAAAAAGAGTGATTATTCTGATACGCAGTGTCTGAGCAAGATAAATTCTAGAATCCATGTGCACTTAATCTCCATCCTTTACTCTTACTGAAATGATTGAATTGATATTGAGAATGCAATAGGGTTACTTTTCGTTTATAAATCTAAACTTGGCATATAATAAACACTTTAAAATAAATAAAAATATTCATTTCATTTAAATTTCGATGTCTGATTGGTTCGTTCTCTCAATATTATGAAGAGAATATTTGAATATAGATTTTAGATAGATAAGTATATATGCTTTAATAATTGTGTTTAAACTGCATCATATTATTTAGGAAAGAATCACTGCACACAAAAAAACAATCATTACTTGATTAGTGAAATTGGATCATTTTATATGATACTGTATTTTAATTTTCTGATTTTTTTTACTAGAAAAATTTGGATTTTATCAGAGCAAATAATATATAAATGAAAGTAACGGAAAAAATTTAAATAATGAATATTATTATTTGACTGTTTTTTCATTAATTAACTTAATAATTTTCATTTAATATATATTATGATGTCATTGAATTTATTTTTATATTTAAACACCTTTTGATATAAATAATTAAGGTTTTCATTACTATTTTAAAAATCAAAAATCTGGTACAAGGAAAAATGAATGGAAATTTGACAGCTATAATTAGACGAAACATAATACTATTTCACTAATATGAAGGAAATGATTAAATTCGCAAACAGTAGAAATTGCAATTTGTTTATCGAGAGGTTATCACTATCATGTGATGAGAATAGTATATTTAAGCATCTACTTTTCAAATTAATTTTAATTATTAGTATTTTTTATTGTTACTGTTGTTATTTTGTGTAGCGTGTCTCTCCTGTGATCTGAGTGTCTCGGGTTCTATTCCTGGTTCGGATATAATTATTCTCTTTGCAGTGTCCTATTTATGAGGTGTGTGGAAAAGCCCCCTTCCCCTCTAAAAAGGCGTCGCGCAAGCGAATGTGTATGTGTCATCCTCATATGAAATAGAGTTCAGACTCCTGCTCTCAGGTGCTAGAGGTCTTTGTCCTTAGAAGCTACTGCACACTAGACTTAAACGATCACTGATTGTCAGTGGGCTTGTAAAATGTCATAAATAACAACATATAAATACTTTGTGACGAGTTCTGCTTTTTCGAAATTCGTAGTTTAATCTTTAAAAATGCATGTAGAGAATACAAATGTCTCAGATAAATATTTCAAGATTTGCAATCATACATTTATATTAATACTTATAATAATTTCAAAAAATGTATATATTTAGGGTTATAAATTCAAATTTAATAAAGAAAATTAAATTCGTCTTCATTTATATATAAAAAAAGAAACACTACCTTGAAAATTTGCATACACTTAATGTATATATCTTAAATTTTCCATTACTGTTTGAAAAAATATACTATTTTGTTTCGAAAACATATAGAAAAGTAAAACATAGAAGAAAATCTTTTTGATGCCTATCATCATAAAAGGGAAAAAAATTATGCATGTCATGCTACTTTAAATCAGATATCTATTACATTTATTTTAAATTTGTTTTGAAACCTATCACTTGAATATGGAACAAACGCTAACAGTATTTGTCGCCTCGTTTATTTTATAAACTGTTATATTCCACATCCCTTAGGTAAAACAATAATAAAACTTAATGGACGGAAAAGGAAAAAGTTATAATTTTTCATTTACTTTAAATATTTATTTTTCTATTATGTGTTTAAATTAAAACAGTGACCTTCTACTCTTAAATTAAATGTTTCGAATAAAGTTAAGAATCCCCTAAATACGTCTCAGGAATTCAAAATAATTACTATTTTATAAAGACCCAAGATATATTAAAAATATGTTTAACATTTCTGAGAAATTGCTTGCCTGCATTGTACGTCTCATGGCAAGAATGATACTCTATACTCTCTCAGCATGGATTCATCAATCTGTACTCTCCTACTTCAAAATTGTATGTAAAAATGAAGAGTGCCAAATATTCGGAAATAATGACGTTAACCATAAGGACTACAATTTAGACATCCTTTATTCTAAAAAATTAATGCTTTGTCATGGAGGCTTCAAATGCCAAAAAAATGATGTTAGTTGTCGAAAGAAATAATGGGCTGAACACTCTCTGTGAAATGTTAATACCCAGGACTTTTTTCTCTGAGTTATTTGTGCAATTATGATTGCTAAGCAATGATTTACTACTTGTGCGTTATTGATTCCTGAAAATATTGTTTCGTGTATGATACATCTTCTTATTTTTACATGTATATCGTTTTTTTCGAGTAGACTCTTCGTTGTTTTTCGCAGATGATCATAACTTTTTTTCTGTATACCCACTTGACAGGAAATATTCATAGCAATATGCCATTAATGTGATAAAATATTCTGTCATACAAGTTCTTTAGTATGGAAGCTAGAAGTATAAAAATAAACTGGGAGTGTTAAATGAATCTATCGACATACGAAGAATGCGTAGATGATAATCAGATATGTAAATTTACTAGCAGCCGAATGACGATTGTGAGATATATTATATCTCAATTATTCAGTTAAAGATTGTTTTCAAAGTTAGTTCGCAAGTTAGTAATTAACACAAACTATGTAAACTGATGACTACAGATGTAAACTGACTGACTATTAAGATTGTTTCGGTTGAATCTTTTAAGCAACGAGCTGTAAATACTTTTATAAGGATTCAATTGGTATGCTCATTTTTTTTTTCATTTGAAGCCAGGTCTACCATAACCATTTTATTGCCCAAGAAGCTTTTGAATTATTTCCAATTTTCTTATCTGAGGGGTAAATGTAAAAAAATGGGTTTTTCATCTTTGCGTTTTTGTATACCAATCATAGAATTCAATGTTATTTTTTCAAGCACATTTCATCATCAGACAAAGCAGAAGAAAGTTTCGCTGTAACAGAATTGAATTATTAGAGAAATCACACTCAAACACATGCACGTATTTCTTTTTTAAGATTGCTTCAATTATTATCATTTTATTAAAATCAGATAATTGACGACAGAAATTTTGAACAAAACTGACAAATATGTAAATATTAATGATATCATGGCAGTTTTTTTTATAATTTTATATTTTATCAATCTTATATATCCATAAAAAAGCAGTCATTTCCTTCTTGCTGGTAAAATACATATTTTGAATTAATTCAGAATGATAATATATTATAATCAACCTAACACTAATTGGATACGGTGGAATATATAGCAAATACCATTAGAAAAATTAGACATTGGCAACAGGGCAATCGAAAATTACAAGGTCGAAAAATTAATTTGTTATAATGTCAGAGAATGCATTATTTATTTTTACATAATCTTATCGTATTCTGATTAAAATTATCGTAATAAACAGGTGTGCCTTAATTATAAAAATATAACTAAAACAAATTATTTATTTTTGTACTATAATTCAAATTTAAATAAATAATTATTTATTTCATACAAAAGGACATTTTAAGGATTTTGCAATCATTGTTATAATTTAGCTATTCTTATTGTTTCCATTTATGAATTAAAAGAATATATTTTGTATTAAAAGAATACACATTTCTATATTTTATGTTGAGTTAATAAATTTTAAATTTTGTATTAAAAAATTTGCATTACAGTCCAGTGAGTTACCCTTTCATGTTCGTTTAAATTATAATTAACGAATTAAAATTCCTTTGCATTTGAAATGTTTATTTAAAAAAAGAATATACTTAAGGTGTTATACAAGTAAATATGAGGGAAAAAATTCATAATATCCACTAAATTCTAATTAAAGTGAATTTGGAATAAATCAATTGGTGTCTGTAAATTTGGGATAAGTTGATTAATTTCTGTAAATTAGTCTATTATACACGATAAGTCTATTAGTGTGTTTAACTTTAAACACACCAATTAAGTGAGTTTAATTGTGTGTTTAAGGTATCCGACTAAGTTCGAAGGAATTTTTTTTAATTGGATTTTTTCAAAACTATTTAAAACATTGGTTTTTAAATGTACTGCCAATATAATACAAAATACTATAAATATAACAAAATTATTTGAAAATATAATATTTTTGGAGAAATAGGAAAAAGTGCTGCAAATTTTAATGAAATTTTACCAAAATGGTTAACACTTTACACAAAATTTTAATACAACAATCCTATTTTCTTTGTACACACGTTATAGTATGTAAAGATGAATGAAATGAACCAAAATCTAAAAAACATTTTGAGATGCAAACGAATTATGGGTAAAAACATGCATATATATATGAATTTTTTCTATAAATTCATACCTTAATTTCTCTAAAAACACGTATAAATGGAAAAGTATTTACCAAACAATAAAACTTTTCTTTCATTCCTTTATCTGTAATATTTAAATTACGCTCTGAAATTTTTATATAAATACCTAGATTAATTTTTGAGATATCCTGTTAACGGAAGAGAATTTTTATGAAAATTAATGTTTCAAGAAAACTGAAGAAAAATTTCAGCTCAAAAATATATTTTGCTTAAAATACCCCTAAATGATTGATCAGGCTTTCATTTTCCTGGAAAACCTGAACTGTTTTGAAAAAGAGGAAAGTCTGAACTACAAGAAATAACAAAAAAATTCCTCAAAGTGGTCGACAACCAGTGTTTTTAAAGTAGTCGGATACCTTAAGCTTATCACAGCAAGAAAGTTATGAAATTAAACAACTAAATCATGTCTTATACTCTTTATATAAAGGCAAATTCCCACGTATTTCTTAAGGATTTGTTAAAGAATTGTATGGTGTGATACGAAAAGCAGTGAAATTATCTTAAAATTTTACTTTTTTTTAAATGTTGAAGAGGACACAATGGTTTAGGTTATATTTCGTAGTCTTACTAAATTAACAAATTTCTCTTTTTAAATAACTGCTAGTAAAGGATATTACAATTGCAATTATTAATAATACAAACATTTTAACTCCTGATACATTTATATTTCTAAATTCTTGCCATACCTTGAGGAATAAAAGTCAAAAACGGATTTTTATATAGTTTAAGGTCTATTCTAATTCCTGTTCACAGAAACCTAAATAATTCAGAAATACAAAAGCTTTAAAACAAACTAAATATATAAATATATTAAGTCTTTTCAAGGCTTTTATTTAGCTAATCAAATTGAATTTTAAATAATCTGTCCAAAAGTCCCTAAATGGATTTTGGTTAAAATAAATGACTTACGAGGGATAATATTTTTCATTGCTTTTTTTTACATATAAAGCTTAATGTAATCGGTCTCAAGAAAATAAAGAGGACTCGAGGTCTCTTCGATTGAAACAAAATATCTCTTGAAGTTTTTATTCATATATCTCTTTAATCAGTTCTTAAAGAACTGATTACTTTTCAACATGTAATGAGTGATCCATTCACCAGAAGAACAATCAACTGTGAAATGAATTAATAGATGAGTTTCAATGACTTGGACAATGACCTTTAATCAATGTTACGCTTTTACTTATAAGATAGAAGGCAAATTACTCGTAATAAAATTCAATAATAATTGAAATTCAATTTATTCTCAACAGTTTTCAGAATATTTTCACGAAACTCTTATATATTTTCATGACATTTTATAGAATTTTAGTTGTCCTTCCAAGAAAAACGCTTCCTTTGCATGAAGATGGACGAAAACTTTTTAAATTTCAATTATTTTACGATTTTCATCCAAATTATTGTGCCCGACATAAATAGGGATTAGTTTGCTATAATTGTTATTCATTATCCCCATGGGCTTTTCTACTACCCTTTGTCGTTTTTCATAATTGATCAAACTCATCCTGTACATTATTTTAAATACCTGTATTTTAGAAAATATTTCTGCTTTATGAATGCGTTCTATGTCCCACTCTTTGATAAAATATGTATTCCTTTTTAACTATGAAAAAAACCTTTTACCAAATCCCCAAAATTTTAACCAATAAACCATTTTTGGACTATAAGAAGAAACTCTAGGCTGATCTATGGAAAAACAATAAAAGCAAGAAAGATGAATCCCGAGATGCGAGCCAAAAAGGAGTTTATATCATTTGAAGCAACCTAAAACTTGAAATCCTAAAATGGGGTTGTGGAATATAAAAAAAAGAAGGTATCGTAGAAAACATCCGCTGGAGTTATGAGGAGAAAAATACTTTTATAAGACAACCGGACGCTTTTGAGTGGAAAGAAGTGGCATGAAGTGGACAACCACTGCTTTATAGCATCTCCTTCAATATTTTTCGTCATTGATATAGGAAGGAAGGAAGAAATTAAATAAAGAATTGGAGCTTAAACAGTTATACAGAAATAGGATGTCTAATGACTCTGATGCATATATTTTTTAAAGAATTTTACTTGGTGTAGGATATAAATATGTAATTGTTTGCTTTATTCTTGTTAAATATTACCCAAGCGTTAAACTTGCTTTTGTTCACAATGGAATTGCTAATCTGAAGTTCCACTTTTTTTTCTGTGGAAAAGAAAATTTCTGAAATTTACAATCACCATATTATTTTCATATGAGATTTTTACTAACAGACTTTAGATAATAAATCTGACTAAAAATCAGCATTGAAATTTAGTTTCATAATGATTTAGTTGTTGCTTTTTGTACCCACATTTGAAATCTACAAATCTATAAACACTTACCTCATAAGTAATATTAGCAAGATGACAAAATCTGTCCGCCTGAATGAACATCTAAAAAATTAATGCAAGATATATAAAAAGATTTCAACACGATGTAAACGAGGTTTATTACAACTCATCCATTGACCAGTATTAACTGGATATCATCATCATCCCTTAAACAAAAACCTAAAATGAAACACTTTGTAACGAGAAGTTAAATGATGAGCTAATATTATTGGTTTATTTCATTATTTTCCTTTACATTCTTTAGAAGAATACCTAAAGCTAGCATTTTTTCATGTGTGATGTTTCTGAAACTGAGAGAGTTATGTCAAAATATATTATTATTCCATTTCTATTATTAGTTCACACTCTCCCTATATATATATATATATATA
>JAPMOQ010025704.1:1658524-1738045 GCA_026543055.1 Argiope trifasciata
TTTTGATTAGGTTGTCTTATTTTGTTAATTAATTTAATATATATATATATATATATATATATATATATATATATATATATATATATAATGCTTTATTGTCCCCGTGTGTTAATAAAGTATTTTTTATTCCTCCAATCAAATTCAAATACATTTTTCAAAATTTGCAGTGGACGACACTTGATTTTAATACCTTTTTTGAAATATTAGTTCATTAATTACATTTAATTAATTTTTGATACTTTAAGTAAGGTTTTAACAGTTTGTAATGAAAATTAAAATCAACACGCAGTAGATCAATCGATAAAATGCAAGGATTTCAGTATCTTTCAGGTGAAGGTGAAGAAAGCGATTTCATTTCTTGAGAAAATAAATAATTCTTTCATAATTCCTAATTTTTTTGATAAATATTAAAGTTACTAAAATATAAACAATTAAGTAAGAATTGAATATTTTTTTATATTACTTGTTATGAAAGTTTTTTTTTTTGCCTTTTTGGTTTTTTATTTAAACATTATTAACTCTTTGATATTTTAAAAACTCATTAATTTTTTAGGTATTAAAAATTGGAGTTTCAAATATTATTAGAATTTTTCTAAGGAAAATAAATATTTTGTGATAATTTTGTAAGCAATTTATTTAAAGTTTTGAGATTTTAACTATCATAATAGATTTTCACCAGAAAAATATAATTAATTTAGTTACAAATAGTATCACTTTCATTAGAGATTTAATATTACGTTATTAAATGTCATCATATCCAATGCAATAAGATTCATTAAAATGTTGTTAATATGCAATAATATGTGATTAAATGGAAGAAATTGGTAGAAATTCAGCTTCTTTCATCATATATAAAAATAATATCCCAATCACATAGTGAAAATAGAAACATTTAGAAAGGATTTCCAAACAAGATATTTATATGTTATACAAGATATAAATTTCAATTTAACACCAAAAAGTGAAGTGTTCCTTCGTATTTTTAAAATCGTATATTTTTGTCAACTAGATAATACCACAATATTCAGTGTTTTTCTATTTTTAAAATGAATAGCATTTTTTGTACTCTAAATAATAAATCGGTATAACTACCGTAAATATTTTCATTTTTTTCCTCTTGATTTGTTGTAAAATGAATTGTGTCTGCATAATTTGCAATAATTAAAAAATTCATTTTCTACAACTATGCCTTCCACTGAATTCTTTCATGCATATACTTAATTTCTCCATCAAGGCGTTTAGTAATTATATCTGCTATGTGTATTTATATTACAAAAGATATATAGGATTATTTAATTTCAAAACTGCTGAATTGCTTTATTAATTTAAAACTATAATTTTTAATGGTATACTATGAATATTATCAATAATATCATAATAAATGCAGAATCGGATGCCAAATTCGAGGCTGTATATTATTATAGATATATTACATTTTGAGGAATATAAAATGTTCACTATTTATAGTAAAAATATTCTGTACCACCTCGCATGACAGAAAAAAAAACAAAAGAAAATTTATTTATAATTTAACTTTATTCAAAAATGTATGTGTTAGAACGAATATTTGAACAACATGTCAATGAGATTAATTAATTATTAATAATTATCTTTATTATTTTGAATATTAGAATTCTTTTTGTAAAGTAACTATATTTACTAATTTTATCATCGCAGATGTACATGAAGACATATATTATCAAAAGCAAGATTTGATCACTTTTTTTCTTAGACCTACAAATCAAAACCTATCGATCACCTACAAAAAACATTCAATCAGATTTCTGGAAAGAAAATTTAGTTTTAATCGCAGAAATTCGATACCATATATTAAATTTTATATTGGTACAGCATTATCGATTCTTGAGAATTTTGAATAATATACCCTTAATTGCTAATTAAATTTTTTTAAAAAAACCTTTTTTTCAGTTTAACTGATTTAATATTTCTAAACAAGTACACCTCAACTACCGTCAAAGATTTTTTTTTTCATTTTTAAACATTAAAAATCTCATTACAAAACTGAAATAAAGGACCTTTTCTATAACCAAACACCGGATAGATTAAACATTGAATACAAGATTTAAAAAAAGTAGACGCATTATAACTAGAAATATAGCCGAACACGAAATCGATAGTAGCTAGAATAAACTTCACATTAAAGAAAACAAGGACGAATATATTTTAAAAAGTGGAGAAGCATTTTTTGAAATTATCCAAGTTTAAATTCTCCAACTCTTTTAAGAAAAGTCTCAAGACATTTCTTACAGCACTCTACAAAATCCACTTCCTCATTCATTTCTTATTCTTCCGAATATGATAAAGCGACTTAGCTTACGGAGCAATCGTGCTCCAAGTCGCCAAATGAATGGAAATGTCAGATGTAGCGGTTTCCCGTTACCCTTCACAGAACCTCTCCTTCAATAGTCGAAAGGATTTTCGAGCGTATCATCCGTACTTGAATGCATTTTAGAGGAGGAATTTTTCGTGGTTGCTCACAAAGAGACAATTACGAGACAATTAAGCTGACTTGGTCTGTCAAGTTTTGGACTCTGAAGTTTTTAGATGACTATGCATCGCATATTAATAAATATCAAAATATCTCAATATTTATTGCTTTCAATACAAATTATGTAATTATTAGTTATTTAAACGTTTAATTAAAATCAAGCAGAAATACGTAACACCTTAGGAATTCACAACCAAAGCTTTTTGCATTCGTGTCCATTATCTTGTTTGCTCTTTTATTAAAATTTGTTATACGATATCAATTTATTTTGTTGTTCATGTAACTAGTTTTTTTCTTTTGACAAAAATTATTAAATTCAACAGTTAAGAAATTCAGGATTATGATAATTTTAATACATGCTATATAAACTATGAATTCCAATAAATCAAAATAAAAATATTTTTAATAGGCAGTTGTTCCAAAATCTTCATAAATTAACTCAAATTTGAAAATTTATATAAGCGTTAAAATAGTCAGAATTGAAGAGAAGTTAAAAGATTGTAAGGGGATAAACTGCCATATTTCTCATATCTCAAATGTAATGAATCATATTATGAACA
This sequence comes from Argiope trifasciata, assembly GCA_026543055.1. Lineage (NCBI taxonomy): Eukaryota > Metazoa > Arthropoda > Arachnida > Araneae > Araneidae > Argiope > Argiope trifasciata. The sequence continues at coordinate 1,661,594 of JAPMOQ010025704.1, forward strand.
GTGAAAAAACGAATATCAATAGGCATCTAATGACTTCAGAGCCATGCTATATAAAGGAAAAATATTAATTTTAGTACAACTTTTCTTGTTTAAAATAACTTTAGTTTTATCTGTACCCCACAGCTAAATTTCTTACAATTCTTCTAAAGACTAAAATATTTAATAATGTACTCATAACAGAAATTATCCTAATCATTTTTTTATAAACGAGCCATATTGTTTTTAAGCCAGGTTGAGTTGTTTGATCTCCTTTTCTAAATAACTGGATATGAAGTATTAAATTTTAACAAATATAGATATGAAGAAATACATACACTTGATAAGAGTAGATTGTGAAGCTGAAATATTCAATTCAAAAACCATGGAATGTTCCAAAAGATTTTGATATTCCTTGACAAGATTTTCTTCTCTTTCATTCTTCCCAAATAAAAAGAGCGATGTAGCTTACTGACCATTCAATGTCTATATCTTCCATTGTGATGGAAATGCCTCTTGCAGCCAACTGTCGTGAGCCTAACAGAATTGACACTTTGCAGAAGAAATTATTCTCGAAAGAATTTTCAAAACCTGAAACTATTCAAAAACGGAGTATTATTTCATGCTGAAACATGTAGAAATATCTTGAGGACAATTTAAGCACATTTTAAAATTGGGAAGTCATTGAATCAGTTGGCTATACTATTTCTATGGGAAATATTTATCCATTGTTTTTGATGAAAAAATGTGCACTGAATTCTTGCTTTATGTTGTGCAAAATCAGTTACAAATAATCAAATAGCACTCATACTCTAAATAAAAGTTATTTGTACATCTTCTGTTAAAGTACAGTGCTTTCCTAGAAATGATTCAACAAGAAATCAAAATTATTCAATAAATAAATATCATGTGTTTTTCTTTATTTATCAATTGCGGTTAGGTTTTTTTTTTTTTTTTTGCTCTTAAACTGTGTGGTTATGCAAAAATGCTTTAGTCTATACTTATAATAAAGCTCAATGTGTGTGTGTGCGTGTGTGTGTGTGTTGGCGCTCTACAGGCCAGACCGTTGGACCTACAGCTACCAAATTTGGTACATGTATACCTTGGAGGTCGGGAATGTGCACCTCGGAGCCCTTTTTCGAATTTCTAATTAGAATTTGAATTAATTAAAATTTAAGCGAAATTTCGACGTTATTCCACTATAACTTCCAAAAATATCATTGCACAAACATGATTTTTATATCAATTTAAAGATTAAAAAAATAGCTTTCTAACGGTATCAGTTTTTTAAATTTATAATGTAAGCTTCTGTTTTTAACGAATTTTTAAAGAAATATTTTAACTATGTTTTTATCACGTGACTGGATAAAATAAAAGAATGCCGGAAGTTCGAATAAAAAAAAAACTATCATCGCAAATCAAATCTAAAGAAATACAACTTTCAGCACGGGACTGGATAAAATAACATAAATATAAAATGTGATATTTTCTTTAAAAAATAAATGCAGAGCAAAGGTTTCTACAATCGTTTGCAATATCTATATCATTAACTAAATAAATCTTCTTTATTTACGGTAAACCTGATGGAATTTAGACAGGATCTGCATTGAAATCCCGACTTAATGGCATATTTAAGTAATCGTTTGCAATATCTGTATCATTAATTTAATACTTTTTCCCCCATTCCCGCTTTCTTTAAAAAAACATATTTAATATTTTGGCAACATCATCGAAATTTTTTTAATATTTTGGAAGCATAACCGATGGTTAAACTGACTGATTTATAAAATTAAAGAATATTACTAGGAAAAGGTGTACTTTTAGTCGTGTCGATTATTCGAAGGACACAATGATATTCGAATCTGTAAACCAAGATCTTTCAAAAGTCCATTCCTTCTCCTATATCTTCGTTAGCAGCTAATTAGGGTTGACTCACGGTTCCAGTTTTGCTAATCTTATTCCAATAGTTTAGGCTGGAATCAACGCGAAAATCATTTTCTCAAAACGCTAATGAACATGCACAAACCATATGTCTCGCAAGAGGGTAGGAGCCCAAAAGATTTCTAATTAATATTACACACAAATTTGATCATAATTTATAATGTTTAATTTGAAATACTTATAATCAAAAATCATTATTTTGTATGTATAAGATTTACTATCATATTTAATTTCAAAAACTAGATTCATTATTATTGATTGAGTAAAAATGCACGTTTTCCTTAATCTCATTTAATCAACTCTAAATGTATTATTATCAATTTTTTACTGGAATTTTGAAACACACATTAAATTAAGGCTAAATATATATAAAGTAATTAGAATTTAAAGCCTATTTTTAGAAAATAATTTTAAAATCGTCGTTGTATAAAGCAAAGAGATTATATATGTATATATATATATAATATTTGAAAGATTTAAGCTCCCTGAATTTGTAAATCACTTGTTAAATTATTCTTCATTTTAATCTGGTTACAATTCAGAATTTTGAATTTCAATAACGTTCTTCTAGAAATAAACTTACGATACATATGGCTTTATCCTTAGGTATTCCTTTTTTTTTTGTCATATAATTAGACATTAAATTTTAACTTAGAGAGATCCATGCATAGGAGTATTTTATATTTGAAAATGATTGTAATATCTTTAAGTTAAAAAAATTTCTTACTATTTGCTCATCAATATGAAAATGTTATATTACTTGTAACAATATGTTTGAATCTGAAGTCTAAAATCAGTTGATTATTTTTATTATTTCTTAATAATTGTTTTCATTACTTGCCAAATTTATTCAATAATGGTAAAAACAAAACACTAATCTGCTTCAAATTGAGCTATATGAATGAAAGTCTGCTTTGCAATAAAATTGAGATCGTTATCAATAACTAAATCTTAGAAATTGTTTTTATTAAATTTCAAAAATTTATTTAAGTAAACTAGGAAACTTCTCTTGGAAAATGATGACTGGAAATATATTTCAGCCATATTAATGTAATTAAAACGTATTATTCTGACGTTTTCAAAGTTAGGTTTATATTTAGGATCTTAATATAAACCTACATTGAAAAAATGTATTTCTATTTTGACACATATCATACCTGTTGGTAGATTACAGTCAAATCTTCTCATATCACGGGAGTACAATCATCTTTAAAAAACTCTAGAAGGAAACTGGAAAATCGAGAAATATGAAATAAATTACTGAATATTTTATACTCAAACAAGATATTATTTTGATGCTATCATATAATACGGGAAACAGGCAACAAATTAGATTTTCATATAATTAGCATATAATATTATGGATAATTAGCATATATTATTAGCATATCATATAATTTTATGGAGGATTTAAAATTTTTCTCTATGCATTGATTATTTTAAATATTATAATAATATAATAAACTAATGCTAAAAGATATTTACTTTATTTAAGAAGTATATGTAAGAAAAGGTAAATGAGATGAAATAGGTTAATAATGGATTCAATAACTTTAATAAAATACTACATCCTATTTATTACATAATCTATTATTAAAATAACTGCATTAATTTATTTGTACTTTTTTAGATTGAATTCCTTAAATAAATTCTTCATAATACTATCCTTTTATGACTTTTTAAAATGTAAACAAATATGCTATATTGGAAGTCTTGAATGTTCATTAACTCTGGTGCTATAAATTTATACATTAAAATCAATTTTATTCCTGATAAAATAAAACGTAGCAAATCCTTACAAGCTTTGCCGAAGACTTTTTTGATTTGCGAATATGGGTTCCTATAAAAATACTTATATTTCGAAAAAAAATCTTAATTTTACTGTATAAATATTGAATTAGTAAATGAATGCTCATAAAGAAGGAAAAAAAGCGAATATGACAACATAATTATTTTAATTAAGAAGTATTCAGATGTAATAGATATTGAAAATAAGTAAATGCTATTATTTAAACAAAGCTACACTTTGAGCTAATTGAATTTTAAAATTGGTGTTGTGTAAAAAATTTAATAATGAAAATCGATATTAAGATTTAAAATATATACATACAAAAATGTTTTTGGGTTTCTTTAAGTAAAGAAAATTTTAAAGAAAGGGATTTTCATTAGGGATATTCTATGCATATTTAATAGAAGATGGAATCAAATTAGGTTAAAGATTCCATTGAAAAATCCCCAACATCATAATTTCATAACATCATATATATATATATATATATATTGGTTTCTTTAAGAAAAGAACATTTCAAAGAAAGTTGCTACCATAAGGGATATTCTATGCATATGTTATAAAAGATGTAACCAAATTAGGGTGAATCGATTCCGTGGAAAATTCTACATCTTATTTTTGGAAGCTAAAATTTATCTGAAAAAAAAATCACAACGTAAGGCAACTTGTACTCCATGGGAGAGGATATTATGATTTAGTTGCAACTATCATATATGTAATTAAATCTTCGTTTACAAAAAGTTTACTTTTAAACAAATTTCTTGTTTTAATAAAGAAATACGCTGTCATGAAATAAATCTTCAAATGTTGAATTACATAACAGACTCCTTTACCTGATTCACACGTCAATTGTTCATGCATTATTGTGAGGATTTTAATCAATTACTGAATCATACACTAAGAATATTATAATATAGGTAGGCAAATGGTTATTATATTTTATATTATGCTAAATTATATAAATTAAAATCAAACTCTTCATAATTTGTATAACTCCCTTAAAAGTATGATGCACATCTCCAGAAATCTACGCTATTTCGATTTTTTAATATATATCAAAATGGATAAGCATTTATTTCCTAAATACATAATATCAACAAATAAATGAAAATGAAAAAGCAATACGGTTTATAATCTCTGATTAATGTATGTTATATATATTTGAAATTAAAACATGCTGACATAAAAAAAACTATGTCTATTCCAGTGTTAAATTCTCTATAGGATGTATTTTAATTAAAATATGTTCACTTAGATAATCCGTATATAACAATCGATCCTTTAAAACTTGACAGTCAAAATTTAAATTGAAACACTCATTACTGGAGACAAGGTCTTCTCGTCTCCCTCTATCATAGAAAAGGGAAAGCTGCCCAAACATGTACCTTGTCTAAAGTAGAAGTTAATTCCTCCAAAAGGGCTTTATCTCCTTTTCAATATTTCATGAACTTCCTGCACTCAGAATTCCTGTATAAATAGAGCTCGTTGACCTCATTTAGAGCTTTAGGACAGTCTCGAAGAATTGACTTCTTAACTCAGCGTTTAAAGCTGCCCTCCAGCTTAAAGCAATTGCGACATGTGCAGTAGGCAGAGTTTTAATTATCCTCGTTAACTATGCATGAGTTGCGATTGATAAAGAAAAGTCAAATCACATGTGTTTGAATGCTTTAAAGATCATCGATTAAAATAAAGTGATTGAAAGATTGAAAGCTTTAACCCATTTTATGAACCTTAGAAGTGATCAGATTATTTCAACCAAATCACAAAATGATTTACAATTTATAAAAGAATTGTATTGTTTAAGACAAATATATTGAAAATTTCCATCATTTAATAAATTTTAAATTATTCTCCAATTATTCTGTGTGATGATGACTCCTGTTTAAAAGATAGTTTCAATTTTAAGTCTAACTTCTCATCTCGATTTATTTGATCAGATACAAAGACAGAATTTCAAGTCAGACTATGCTTAAAAAAGTGAAAAAGATTAATAGTTTTTCTAACTTTTACAAAAATAAAATATTTTGTTTACGATAAAAATAATTAAATGAAGGATATTAGGAATGACCCGAGAATTGTAAGGAAAATATAAAAATAAGAAAAACTTTAGAGAAATATGCATTGTTGGAAATAGATTAAAGAGTCAGACGTTAGGGAGAAATAGAAACGAGGTTATAGGGGTTGTTTGTTGATGAAATTAGTAAAATAGATGCGTATATATTTAAATTTGCAGCCTATAAATCAAGATATAAAATTTTTAAATGACAAATGCTTGAAAATGTTTAACTGACGTCCTGTTCTTATTAATGAAATCAGAATGATTAAACATTCTAATATAAATTACTACTAAAGAGAAATCAGATAGAATATAAATTTTATTTAAATTAGGACTTAATACAAATTATAATTGTTGTGTAAATATGTTTCCTATTTATTCTCGAGATATATTCTGATTTTTCTTAAAAAGAATGTAGAAATTGTGTACACATATTTCAAACAATTAGTTTATATATTTACATGTTTATGTTCCCACTGATGAAGATCATTCAAAAGGTTCTATGTTCTCTAATAAATAACAAATTTGTTTCACAATTGCATCCTTAGTTTTTAATTACAAAATATTTTTTGGAAATTATTCCTGCAGCCTAAAAATTATTTTCACAGCTTAAATACTAATTTTAAACTACACTGTTTAATATTGAATATATTTTTATATTTATGTATGGAAGAAAATATTTTTGAAGAGATACATTTGCATTAAAAAAAGCCCAATTTAATACGTGATTCTGTATTTCAAATTTAAAAAAAAGCATTATAAGAATTTAAATAATTTTAATAACCTGATAGAAACTATAAAACACGAGTTCAGTAATGCGAAGTTTATAGTCTCGATACAACATGAAATAAAGAGTGATCCTATACCAATGATAGCCAACAAATATGAGATAAAAAAATAATAATGATAATATTAATGTCAAGCAGGATAAAAGTATCTAATTTTTCATTTAAGTTAAATAACCATACTTCTATTATGAATTTGATTTAAAGTAGATACTCTTTCCTACAGCAGTAAATATTTTTAATTTAGCTAGAATAATCTTAGAACCTTTCATCTCAAAAAGTTCAAACTAATTTCTGTAAAGTAATCTATCAGATTTTTAAACCTTGCCTTAATATGGCTCTTATTATTTATGCGAAAAATCGTTTTGATTAGATTTTTATGCTTAAGCTGTTCTTTAAAATTAAACACGTGGGTATTATACAAGTATCCATGAAAAATACTGAAGTGATAATGAAATACAAACATTTCATATCAAATAATGATATTGTAGCTTAAACTTCTGACTTGAAATGGTGTTATGAGTTACTTTCAAAGTTAGAGGGAAGATTATGTATAAATTCAAGGAAGTTGTCAATTGGATGAATATTTAGGTTATTTCTATTGATCTTTTTTCAAAAATAATCCATAATTGCTTTCCCAGGAATCAATTAAAAGCTTCACTTACAATTTTTTTTGAAAAACTTTACAAAATATCATCACATCTTTTATTTTATTAACAAACACTAGGAAACGAAACAAAACAAAATATGTAGGTTGAATTTTAAATTTTTTATGGGTGTAAAAACATTTAGTTTTAATATTAATTTACTATCCCGAGTTATCTATAAATAGTAAAAAACTTAAAATTTTTTTAAGTTAAAAATTAGATTTTGTTTGAGAGTTTATGAAGCAAGGGGCGACATAAAGTTAAGATTGACATTCTGTACAATGGTATATGGTCTCTTTTCTTAATGGTTTACCTCTGGAATCTCTTTTAAGAGAGCACAGAGCACATTGCCTTTCTCGTTGGATTTGATTTTTTTAAGCATCAGGAATCACTATCTGAAAAATCATGACTTTTTCTATCTTCAATCATCGCCATTATTTTACTTTTTTTCAACGGAACTATCCTTTTTTATACATAATTAATCCCCAAGCAGACATATACTATAATATACAATAGGGAAAACACGTGACCAGTCCAACAAAAAGAAGCACGAAACCAACAAAACTGTCGATCAAAGCTAACTATTTCCTTTCATTTCCTCCAGACTTAGAAAAACCTTGATAAAAAAAAAACACCTAATGCTGTTAAATATTGCGTCGATCGAGTTTTCTCTTGATAGTAACTAACTGCAATATATAAACCCAAGATAACTCGGGATAATCAGGCAAGAGGGTAATATGCACAAGCTGTTCTTAAATTTTACATTTGGATTCTAGTCTTACATAACCATTTTAATTTCCAAAATTTTAGATATTTCTTACAATTAATTTCTTAATAATGTCTATTTATTTGGATTTCCATACACGGATTGCACTATTAGACATGTGATGGTTATAGACAATTAAATATCCTTGATGGATTACAGTGGAAAGATGGAAAGAATAGTCTCCATCCTCTGCGAAATAAATTCAATATTCACTATTTAGTTTCAAATAAATAAGTGTGCATATAGTACACAAATTTGTATTTTTACTTGATGGATAGCAAAATCATTTATTGATAATATGTTAAAATATGCATGGCATTATATTGATTGCAGAAAGATAAGACAAAAACTGCAAATAAAAAAATTAAGAAAAGAATCCAATGACTTTCTAAAATTATCTTTCGTAATCTTGTTAAAAAAATAACATTTTAATGAAAACCCTTAAAGAATGTGACAACATTATAAACATGTGAATTCATAAAATATTTAAATAATAAAATCCCTTCCATTCATTCAGAAAGCAGTCGGTTGTATAATTTCTGATTTCTTCTAATTTCTGTTCCCAGGAATAAAACTCTAAAATAGATTTAAGAACGTGAAAGCCTTAAAAACGAAATGAATGAATAAATATACAATGTCTTTTCGATGTTCTTATTCAATCATTCAAACTAAATTTAACTAAATGTGGTAAAGAAGAAAAAAGCTGAAAAAAAATTAACTAAAAGAAGAAACTTAAAAAAAGAATCTTTTTCATAGTATTTTTTAAAATCTAAAGCTTAAGGCAGTCCATAAAAAGAGGGCAGATACGATTTCAGGATTTTTCTTTATTTATTCTAAAAAATAAACGGGGAAGATTTCAACATGTAATCAGAAGCCCATTAAATGAGTACAACAATGAAATTTCAGAAAGTTTTATAAATACTTTTCAATGATTTTAAAAGTCAATTATACACTTTTTTATGTTAATCTGAAGCTGAATTCTTCATTCTTATTAGGATAGTATTTACAACAAATAGTTAGCAATGCTTAAATTCAGTGCATTTCATTTTCACGGATGTTTCTTTTGTGTGTTTAATTTTACGAGTATGTATATCAAGTATTTATACATTTATGTAAAATTTCATCATTCCAATTATTTTCTAGTACATACCTCGTTATATTTCTTTAAAATTGAAACAATTGAATTGAAATATACAAGCGATGAATTATGAAATCATGAATTATGAATTCTACTGTAAATTGGACATTTTGACTTATTGCATAGCAAACTACAAAACTATATCATATTATAAAATTATAGAAAGGAATTTCCTTGGACAAAATCTGAGTATTAAGTAATACTATGACATTTTCAATTACTTTGAATGTATACATTGAATTTAAGAAAAATTTTCTACTTTACATTTTTGATTATTTATAATGTAAAATATTCTTTATACTTTTTCCTTTAAAATTTTTGAAGTATATCTATTTATAATCGCTGTCATAATTTTACTTCTGAAATGTCTCTATAAAATATACTCTATTCCAAAATGATATTTCCTCATTATATTTAGTGATGTAAACATATGGAAAGGATATGAATTGCTTAATTTGACTTTGCTACAGCAACGACTTATTTTAAATATAGCATGTGTCATCCGTTCACGCTGAAAAGTCTTAATTTTCTAGTCATTTTGTTTATTAAAAACAAATTAAATTATATTTTCATAATTTAACTAAACACAAGAGCATTTAGTTATCAATTTCAATCATCAATAAATTTAAATTTAAAGGCCTATTTTCAACTTCATTTTCCAATAGTTAACAATACTTTTATGCATATGCTTAGAAGTATTAAACTATTTAATAAATGTCTTTTCTTCTTAACTAGAAAGCTGATAATTTAAGCCTGATATTTGTTAAAGATATATTGTCAAAAGTCCTTTATAATAACTTATATATATTTACTTATCGATTTAATTATGTTAATTAGGTAAGTTTAATTTTAATTGCAATTTTATAACTTTATTTTTTATAAGTTTTATTGCTACTTTTATTATTACAAATTTTGTATTTATTAATTTTTAGAGTAATTTTTTATTTACTGTTATAAATTGAAAAAAAAATACTAAATTATATCCTTAGTTTTGATTTTAATAAAAATTTAAATGCAAAAAATTCTCACTTATATTCTTAGTTTTGAACATAATAAAAATTGAAATAATTTTGGCCTTATGAGGCTTTACTAACTAAAACCTATCACAATCATTCACTCGAATAGTTTTCCTATGCCAAATAATTACAAGAAAAACATTCCTGAACAGTTCAAATGTATATTAACAAGATTCTTTGAAAGTAGAGAAGCAATTTGATACAACAGGTAATCGCATTCAGAAACGTCAAAATAAATATTTTTCTTCAGCTCTCCCTATTATCCACTTAAAATCATAAATTAAAAGTTCTTTACGCTAAAAATGGGCATATCATTAAAAAGAAAACGAATGGATTGTCTTCTGAAAAAAACAGGGGACTTTTGTTTAAAATTTCACTTTTTGCTGGTTAAATAATGACATTTGTTAGTTCAGGATAACATTACTTTAAATTAACTCATAATTATTTTAAACCATTAATTGTCTGGAGTTAATGAAAGTATTATCGGACATGGGGTTTAATGATTATTTATTTTGGTTATCACAGAGCATTTTTTCGACATGCAAATTTGAGATTGAAGATTTCTGCAAAAATATGATTTCTTTATTTGAAATTCTTAGTTGTAAAATAGGCTTCCTTATAAAAAGGTTTGAATTTTATTTTTAAATGCATTTTTGATGTAGTTATATTTTTTATAATTGCATTTATATATTTTTTGATTCCATTTTTCATCTCTGAAAGTTGCTTTCACAAATTCTATTATTTATTTTTATTTTCTTGCAAAAAACTCACAGGAATTAAAATCTAATGCATATCTGTTGTACCAAGCTCTATATAATACATCTAAATAATAATCTTAATGTCTAAATATGTCTTTTTTCAAAAGGGTTTGAATTTTATTTCTAAATGCCTTTTTGACGAAGTTACATTATTTTATAATTTCATTTCTATATGTTTTAGTTCAACTTTTGAAAGTTACTTTTACAAATTCTATTCTTTGTTAAAATTTTGTTATAACAAGTTATCATGAATTTTTAATTCTAATGCATATTTGTTGTCCAGGTTTTATATAATAAATAATAAATTTATATAATAAATAATAAATTTCTAATGTGTTCCGAAATTACTGAGTGCAGAATAAATAATCTGTTTATTCATAAATATTCTATAGTTATTTTAATACTGCACAAAGCAAAAAAATGACAATTCCACGTTATTATCACTCGAAGATACCGAAAGAGTTGGTATAAATATAGATTACATTGTCATTCAAAAACTAAGTAATATGTGTCTTAAACTGTTTGCAAAATTTTTAGCAAATCATTCGATAAATCTCTAAAATAAAGAATTGTCTTTATACTTTTCTCCCGAAACCCTGTTGCCTTTTATTTAGGCAGAATTTCTTTTCCCAATTTCAAAATGAACATTTTGTCAAATAATTAATATATATTGTTTTCATATATTTTTAAAAATCTTTTTATGCAAAACACATAACTATTTTAGAGTGTTTTCAAAAAATCGTTCATCGAAGTCATATAAATATATATAATATAATAAACTTATGATTATTTTAGAAAAGCTTAATATTTGATATATAAAGCAAGATACAGCAAGCCTTTCTTTACTGAGAAGCATAAACTTATTTCTAAACATATAGAACAGCATATATTTCCAATATATAAAAATTTAATGGATTTATATAATATATTTTTGCATTGAACCAATAATTTTACTTCTGAGTACATGGAAATTTGAAACTGCTATAAGATTCCTTGTCATTTTAATCCTATTCAATAAAAGATACTTTTATTCCAAACCAAAAAGTGACTGATGTATGAAGGTTTACATTTAATCATTTTAAGCAAAATAAAGATCTTGTTGAAAGTACGCCTAGAGATATGTTACTAATTTTCTTCGAGGAATTATCCAAAACTACTTAAAATATATACATCATAACTCTTTGAAAGGGTTTTGAGTGCAACATTGCTTACAAATTGCTGTTACTGATAAATATTTTGTTAAACATTGAATAGGATATAATTTAAAAATTAACAATCAGGACTCTTTATGTATTAAACATTTAATAAAACCTATAATACAGTTTTAAACTACATTCAAAGTTTTTTTTTAAAGTTTAAACTAAACAGTTATTCTAAAAGATTAAAATAAACATTAAGAATTAGTATTACGCAATTTTACTTATTCTTATATGATGTTTTGTCCAAAATAAACATACATCCGATATTTCAAGACTGAAATTAACATTAATACAAGCTGAATTCAATACATAAGTAAAAAAAAATTGAAATATGCCATCAGAAATTTCAGGTTATCTTGCGAGAGGAGTTTTTTCAATGAATTATTTCTATAGCCCCGTAGGATTACTATCCCATACTTCTAGTTCATACAATGTGCAAGATGTAACAAAAACCATCTACGCGTATGCAGTGGATGACTCCAAGAGACTTTTTCTGTAGTCCCGTAGGATTATTACGGTGAAAACCCTATCCTAGGTTGTATAATTTACGAGATATAACAAAAACATCTGCGCATGCGTATTAGACGACTCCGTGGAGGTGTATTTTATAAATCTATAGGATTACTACGGTGAAATATGTTTGAGGAATTGACGAAAGCTCCGAAACTTTTGTTCCGACCAAAAAAATTTGAAAATGAAAATTGTCATCTATACTTTATTAATTGCCTACGTCATTTCCAGCTTCAAACAACTCTAACCAAAACAACATCAAATTCTCATATGATAAAAAAGGGAAATGCAACCTTCTTGATTCAAAATGAAGGTTAATTTAAAGGAGTTGAGAGAAACTTGCGGTTTTGCAAGAATAAATAGTTTGAACAATAATATGAAGAAACTTAAATTTAAGAAATGAATGAATGCATTATGATAATCCAAAATAATGATTTCAACTTTATTTCAAGATTAAGGTAATCTATTTTCTTTATTCTAAAGTGAAAGGGGGCAATTTTATCGCCAATATTTCATAAAATGTTAGTTTTAATTCCAGTAAAATTATTTTATGATTTACCGCTTATTCCTTGCCTTTATTCAGTCCTAAATGCCAGTCCTCAAACAGAAAATGCATTCATGAAATAGGATGCAGGAATAAAAACATTTTACCATTCAAAGAAAATTCAGTTCCTAATTAAAAACTAAGTTTCAATCTAAAATTTGAGCTTAATATATGATATATATGACAAAATCTCTTAACGTCCAAATTTATGAAACATATATAACTTCGCTTACTCATTTCGGATAATATTTGTACAAGAGAAAAAAGGTTTGCGTTAACCTGTTATACACTTTCCTGAGGAAAATAACTTTAGTTTTATCAGCGATTGATACGATATAATAAAATTGTAGCCATTCATCACATGTACTTAGAAAATATGATAATGATAAACAGTTATTTCTTAGATATAAATAGAGCTTCGTCTTACAGTATTTAATAAATATTTAGAAATAATACTTATTCTGTAAAGAATTATTAAATAATAATTTACTCTATTCATTCAATATAAAAATCCATCATTAATTAGGAATTAGGATAAAAATCAATTGAAATAATATCCAAGCAAAATATCTAAACTATCGATGAATAAATATTTAAACTTAATCACATTCATTAAAATGAAATTAAGTCGAGAGCTGCTTATACTAAAGAAAGCATATATTTAATAAAGAACATTTTAATTTTAATTTCATTTTTTAATAAGTCGCCGTATTTTTATTCCATGCAAAGTTTCTATATTTATGCATTTATATTTAACTCTTTAGTTTAGTTAAAAAATAATCTTTGTTTCATATATATGATGTAATATAAAATTTTAAATTCAGTTTGCTCAGTCTTAGTGGGATAAATCTAAAATTCGGTCAATAATATTTAGTTGGCGAACATGTCTTTTCTAGACGGTTCCTTAGTTCAATACCTGTAATGATTCACTCGGAAATAAGAAATTCAAATATTCCTGATCGTTCTCACTACGAAATATCAAATGATGAATTATTTAATAGATGCATTTTTGCTATTAATTTGCATGACACTTTCATTCACGGAACATCAATAACTTTCTAGACTCCATGTATTATAACTTACCTCAAAAGAAAGAAAATATTTGATACTATACCGTTTGTATTTTATTTAAAGTAAATGATTTTGTATTGAAATAATAATCATCGATAGCTTTAGAAAGCTATTTAAGTTTTGTCAAAAGTGTACATTTTAGAAAAAAATATGCTAATGAAAAAGAACTTAACAAATACTACGCAATGATACATTATGATCTCGATATGGTTGATTCAGATGAAATCATTTCTAAAAACTAAATTGTTTCTTTATCGACCTTTTTTTCCCTTGAAAAACTAGAATGCTCTGCATTATCCAATTATGTATTGCCGAAATTATTAAAAACCTAATCATAAATTCTAACCACAATATTCGAATGCAGATAAATATATTTGGGAGAAATTTTAGAGATATATATTTTATTTTTCTGTCATGAACTTTTCTAGTTATTTCTTTAAATAACAGTTTTGTTCCTTTGAATATGAACGCCTGAAGTTATATTTCTTTTACTATAAGTATTAATGAATTGTCTTATATAGAGGTGAGTTGAAGAGATATTTCTCTCTGTTGAAAGACTACTCATCTAAAATATTACTGAAAAAATGAAGAAAAATTTTGAAATTCCAAAAAGAATATTGATAACACTATATCACCAACAATAATCGTTAACTGTAGACACATAGATTTAAAGAAACATATCAGTGCAGCACAGGCTGCAAGAGCAGATGCATGTTAGCTGAATTATACAATTCTAAAGCTATCAAGTGTTTAACAGGAAAATCTCTAGAGATTCCGATAGTATTTGACAAAATCATCTTCCTCATTCTCTTCTGATTATTTCAGAATAAAAAAAATGATGTAGCTTAAGGAGCAATCGACCTCATGTACATTGTAATAGAAATGTCAGATGCAACCGATCTCTGGAATATTCACGAAACTGACACCTGGCTTAAGAAAAGATTCTAGGAAAAAGTTTTCTAAACTTAAATGTATCTAAACGGGAGAATATTTCATGCAGAATCTCTCAGAAAAAAAACGGGGGGCAATTCAAGTATCTTTTTTGTAAGAATTTGAAAGTTGGTAAATCATTGAAGTTTTTGGTTATACCAGTCATATATGAAATAAGTATTCCCGATATTTGATGGAAAAAATTTGTAGAGATTTATTGTTTTGTAGGTGTATAAAATCAACTACAAATAAGCAAAAAGCATCGATTTTATAATTAAAAGCTTTTTGAACACCTTATTTTAAACTGTAAGTCTCCATTCGAGACATTCTTTATCATATATATTCAAAATTTTAATAATAATTGAAAGTTCCAAATCAAAATTGTTGTGAAACAAATTTAAAACTTAATTTTTTTTTTATTTTTTTTTTTTTAAATATTTTTTTAAGCTTTTAATTCGTGATAAATTTTTATATCAAAACACTCAAACAAATTTATTAACCTAACAAATATTTTCAAAAGAAATAAATCTCCACAATAATTCTTATAATAATAATGATTAATAATATTTAAATTTGCTAGCTGCTGTCAATCGTCGGTTGCTGCCTCACGGAGCAAACACTTGTCATAAGACTTTTGGCACTTAGCTGGAAATAAAAAAAATGCAATTCGTTATACTGATATGAGTCTCTCTGCTAATTGAATCTTTTGTATTTTTCTTAATTTGTTCTATACTTTCATTTATATCTTAATTTCTTTAAAAGTTTTTAGAAGTTAAATACTTTAAATTCATTGAATTAAAATATCAACAATCTACTCTGTTTAATAATATAGGTTAAATTATTACATAATATTATCATGTCGACAGGGCTGATTTCCCGCATAGGGTAAGCGCGTTTTATTTATGGGTGATTTAGAATTACTGCTTTTAAATTATTATACCTTAAAGAAACTGCATTTTTCTTGTCTATATTAGGAAAAATATTTGTGTCTATATTTTTATGATTTGTGTATCTATATTTTTGTAGTTACTGTTTAGTGCCCTCAATTATTTCATAATAATCCCTTTGAAAACTAAGTAAAAAAAAATAGATTGCTAAAATAGATATCTACAACAACAGGAATAAAGCTATCACAAATTGCGAAAGCAAACTATTTACTTGTCTTCTTGTATAGAATTTTATAATTTGCGCTTGTTTTTGCGACCGTTGTTTTAGCTACCAGGTTTTACAATGATACAGACTATTTACTATGATCCAAACAAATCATTTATTAATATTAAATCTTTATTTGAAAAGCTTTTTTTCATAATTACTCCATATGTAATATTGTTTTATTCCTGAATTTTTATGCCTTGACAAAATTAGTCTTGTGTGTGACAGGATATGCATAATCAGCTACATTAATACATTCAATGTAGTTGATTGCGGAACATTTTGAAAATTTAGATTTTCCAATTCCAGTATAGTTTTGTTGGACCCACTTGAATAACTTTTTAGATTTACTTTGGAATTGTATGTTTTTTCTTGGATTCACTAAATATTCTAACAAACAATCTTGACAAAGACAGATTTAGTTACAGGATTATTTTAAGGTGGTATTTCTGGAAAATAATTATAATACCATTAGGTTAAATGAAGCTTTCATTTTGAATATTTGTAGTAAAATATAAAACTTTTTGGTGCTGGCTTATAAATCTAATATTTATGGCATTATTATAATTTTTTTATTTTGAATAGTTTTTTTAATATTATCCTTTACTTCTGTTGCAAAGATCATTCTCCACTTTAAACTTTTTAATCGATATATCCTAGACTTTTTAAATTAAATTACAAAATATTTGTTAAGTAAGTTTAGAAGCATATTTTGCAAAATAATGATTGTTGATTGAATAAAAAATATTCTATAAGTTTAAAAAATCAAAATAAATTGATATACATTTGTAAAGTTAATTCTCAATTTATTTTACATTGGAAATTTCAATTCTATTTATTCTTTAGTTATTTTATTTTATAGTTAGGTTGGTTTACATATACTGAAAAATTCATTTTACAAATTTTTGTTCTTGAAACATACTGAGATTAAAAACACGGTGATTATTTCCAGGATTATACTATCCACACAATGATTTTTATTAAATACTGTTTATTTAAATAATATTAATATTACAATCGATCTTCTAAAAATTTTCACTCGAATTTTCTATTAAAACACACCTTATTAGAGACAAGGTCATCACCTATTCCAAAATATTTGAAAAGGGATAGCTGGCAGAACATGAACTCATTTTAAAATAAGGTTAATTCCTTCAAAAGGGCTTTATCTTCTTTTCAATATTTCATGAGCTTCCTGCTCTCAGGATTTCTCTATCAGTAGAGCACGTTGACCTCATTTAGAGCTTTAAGGTAGTTACGAAGATTTCCTTTCTTAAACCCAGTGCTTAATACAACCCTCCAGCTTAGAGCCTCTGTGACATGTTCGCAAGGAAGGGGTTTAATTATCCTCATTAACTATGCATGAGTTCAGGGTAAAAGAAAAATAAAGCACATGTGTTTTGGTGACCTTAAAGATCATCAATTAATCAGGGTAATCTAGGAGACCTGATTATTTCAAACAAGTCGCAAACTTTTTTGCCATGAGTGGAGTTAATATAAATAAAAGAAATTTGTATTGAGTAATAATGATAAATATATCGATAACTTTCAGCTTTTAACAAATGCTTAATTGATAAGGACTACATTTAAAGATATTTCTATAATTGTAATCATTTCATCTTTATTCATTCAATATTTTTTAACATAAAATATAAAACGGCAATACAATAATAATACTCCTTCCTAATCTTAAGAGATTTTTTAATGCCTTAAATAAGCAATTATAGAACATAATGTTGGAATTTTCAGCTGTTGTTGAAAAGGGCAAACTATAAAAGTAAGACATTAGAGAAATGTAAACTCTTTGCAATAGAACATTCAAAATTTTATGATACGAAATTTAAAGCAGTAGAAAATTTGGAATTCCTTATGTTTTAAAGTATATAATATTGAAGTTAGAGTTATTAATCGTTTTTAATAACTCTTTAAAATGTTAATTTGATACAAATTTTTGATGTATGATTTTTATGATGTATTATACTCTTGAAAGGTAAATACAAAAAAATTTCTTATGAAGTATGCATTTTTTATAAAATTTAGAAGATTTAAAATAAATTTAGAAGAGAAAAATTTATATGATAAATTTAAGGATTTGAATATTAAAAATATCTTTAAATTTCCTTTAGTCAATTCATTTTTACAATCAAGTTACAATTCTTAAAAATCAATTAGATTTTTTTAAAAATTTTACACAGATATATTACGATTTTGCTAGGTATTCAAAGTTTATAAATTATTTGCTTAAACCCAAAACCGTAGGTTTTTTTATTCTTTATTTTTAAAAAATAAGTTAATGAAGTATCATTTATTTGTTCAAGTTAAAAAATTTTTATCTTGGACAATAAAACTGCTGGAAAGGGGCTAGTAGACTCTTTGGTTCGTAGAACTAAAACATTTAGAAAAAGAAAAAATGGAATATCCGTATAATATGAAGTAAGGTCACAATGCATGATAGGTTAAGAAAATTTGATTTCAGTCTGTTTTAAAGTAAAAACAATTTTTATGTGTAATTTGAGACCGGAGAGTTAAATTTGAACTATTACAACAACAAAAACAAATTTTTAACCAAGCACATATTAATCTGACCAAGTGAACAATTATTCGGAATAATAATGATTGCTTTGAAGCTCATAATGTAACTAATAATAATATATTTTTTTAAAGTTAGTATTTCAAATCCCTTATATTATTTGAAAGAAAAAGGAATTAAGACTGTTTTATTATATATATATATATATATATATATATATATATATATATATACACTGAAGTGACAAAAGTCATGGGTTGACTGTTAATATCGTGTCGGTCCTCCTTTTGCCCGGCGAAGTGCAACAACTCGACGTGTCATGGAGTCCACAAGTCGTTGGAAGTCCTCTGCAGGAATATTGAGCCATGCTGTCTGTATAGACGCCCGTAATTGTGAAAGTGGGGATGGTGCAGGGGTTTGGGCACGAACGGACCTTTCGATGATGTCCCATAAATGCTCGATGGGATTCATATCGGGCAATCTAGGTGCCTAGATCATGCGCTGGAATTGTCCGGAATGTTCTTCAAACCAATCGCGAACAGTTCTGGCCCGGTGACATGGCGCATTGTCATCCATAAAAATCCCATCGTTGTGTGGGTACGTGAAGTCCATGAATGGCTGCAAGTGATCTGCAAGCAGCTGAACATAACCATTTCCAGTCAATGATCGGTTCAGTTGCACCAGAGGACCGAGTCCCTGCCATGTAAAAAAAGCCCACACCATTATGCAGCCACCACCAGCTTGAACAGTGCCATGCTGACAGTTTGGGTTCATGGCTTCGTGGGGTCTGCCCCACACTCGAACTCTACCATCAGCTCGTAACAACTGAAATCGTGAGTCATATGACCACGCCACGGTTTTCCACTGGTCTAGGGACCAGTCGATTTGCTCACGAGCCCAGGAGAGTCGCTGCAGGCGATGTCGTGCTGTCAGTAAAGGCACTCGAGTCGGTCTTCTGCTGTCATAGCCCAAGGAAGACAAATTTTGCCACACAGTCCTATCGGACACGTCCCTCGTAGGTCCCACATTGATTCCTGCAGTTATTTGACGGAGTGTTGCGTGTCTATTAACATTGACCATTCTACACAGACGTCGGCGGTCTCGGTCGTTAAGTGCAGGTGGTCGCCCACTGCGCTGTCCATGATGGGATGTGATGCCTGAAATTTCATACTCTCGGTCAACTCTTGATACTGCGGATCTCGGAATGTTGAATTCACTAACGATATCCGCAATGGAATGACCCATGCGTATAGCTCCAACTAACATTCCACGTTCAAAGTCTGTTAATTCTCGTCGTGCCGCCATAAATCACAAAAAATCTGTTCACATGAATAACTTGAACACAAATGAGAGCTCTGGAAAAGGAACTGCGCATTTATACTTTTTTTGCGATTCTACTGCCATCTGTATATTTGCATATTGCTATCCCATGACTTTTGTCACTTCAGTGTATATATATATATATATATATATATAATTATTTTTCTACAAGAAAATTTTTTATTTCATAAGTGCAAATAAAATATGTATATGTAAAATGTAGCAACGAACCTTCCATATGTAGAAATATATTTAAATGGAAAGTACTTTTAAGTTCTCAAATCACAATACCATCTTTCTTTAATGCGCGTTACAAGTGCTCAAATTATGTGCTTGTGGTCCAATTTTATCTAAAATATGGAACCTTCTTTACGCCTTCAAGTGGATCTTTCTGCAAGACCAGCAAGTTTCATTCTAATCTACTCTGCTCTTTTCTGAGTAAAATATTTTAGCTTTATCAGTGTTAAAAGCGATTCTCTAAAGTTTTAACAATTCTTCCAAAGTGTTTAGTAACTTTTATAATGTTATCACGACAAACTTTTCTCTGCTGCCATGCTTTTAGAGACGCAGTGTGATTAGAGTGTCAGTCTTGTATAAATAACTTAATACAAAGTATTTAACTTTAAGTACAGAGCAATTACTTGTTATATAGAATAAATTTCGATATCGGAGCTTAAAAAATAATTTTATACGAATATTGATCTACTTTTATTTGCTATAACAGTGTTTCATGGTTTGACATTTAGGGCGGGAAACAAAACGTGTAATTTCATACAGATGTTATGACAACACCTTTAACAAGATTTTTAAACTTGCGATCTTGACATAAAAACTTTTTTATTCGATTAAATTCATTTAAAAAAAAATTACGGCTTTTAATTAAAAGTGTTAAGGAAAGCATCTATTCAATAATGCATTTTTTCAAATTTAATGAAAAAAGTGTGAGTATTTTACTAATTACATTGCATATATAAAAATACATTCTTAAAGAAATAACATTTTAATGTGAAAATACCTATATTTTGTTTAAAAAGATATATATCTGTACTTTTAACAAGAAACTTATTGGAAAAACTCTTTTGCATATATTTTATGGATCAACTGCACAATTAACATTCATTGACAGTCCTCTATTTTTTTAATAATAAAATTTGCTACTTATACGTAATGCAACTAAACTTTAAAATTAAATGTTAGAAATAAAATTAGGGACTGATAGTTTGAGAAAAAGATAATAACATTAATAACTCATTAGAATGTCACTATAGAGTATAAGATTTCCATTTTATTTCCTCTGTTGTATGATTATTAATATTGTTATTCATCATGGACCAAAATTTGCTTCATGTTTGACTAAAAATACATAAAGACTTAAAATAAGACTTACGAATAACATTTTATTCGATGCTTTTCCTTGTTTATTGTTTATACATGAAACTTTTTAATAAATTATTTAAATCAAATATTAGTGAATTATGAAATTTACATGTAGTAGGAAATTTGCATATTAAATTAGTTTTTAATTATTTCTTTAATTCATTAATTATCAAGTCGCAATAAGCTTTTTTGTTCATCCTAATATAGTTTTAGTTTTTGAGTCCATAAAAATTTCAATAGAGGTCAATTAGGAAGTGAATAGGAGGGATGGAGTTCTAGATACTTTTCATTTTGTCCATTCTATTCAAGATCAGCTATGCTATATGTAAATGAAGCTAGAGTTTTAATCCATTGATGTCCTAAACGCACTCTATTGGAGAAATATTGCAAAGCAACATGTTGACATTCTGTAGAATGCATATCTTTATAACAAAGATATGAGGGCGAAAGAGTCTGTTGAAAAATACGCCATTGAATTTTGCTTATGAAAGGCAAAACGTAGATTAAATCACCAGACTGATGTTTTAATTAGCATTCTGGGTGTGTGAGATAACCACGAGAGATCGCGTACTGACATACGAATTTGTTCCCGGTACCTTCATACAATATGTTGGTCCAGTGTGTCAAGGCCACATAAAGTTTACTTGCAAGCGCTCACCTTGCCTCTTTCCAACAAACACAAACGCATTACTGGTCCAAGGCAAAACCGGCTTTCCCCAAAATGCTCAACAGATCTCAGCTGGATATGCCTTGAAAGCATTCACGTCTCGAAGGGGAATGTTTTGATGCCAAAACCATCCATTGAAGTGACCTACTTATAACTGTTTAATGTGTCTCAATTGTGCCGACTACAAGTCGAATTATACTGCAGGCGCAGTACGATACTACGATATTTCTGCTCAAGAGTGTCACGACACCGTCCGTAATCCGATCTTCTTGAGTTAGTACCTTCCACTGACCATCGCGGCCATTGCGGAGACAAAATCTATCTTCTCGTAGCCTTACTACTTTATCTCATCCAAACTGAGGGAGTTGGTGACAATGGCTTCTTTATCTTCTTAAATGTATTCTTAACTAACATAAATTGTCTACGACGAATCTCGATGATAAATACCGGTCAAGAATTTTTCATCAAGTACTTAAAGCGAACCTGATTTGCATGTAGTACTATCATAGCAGTACTATTAACATCTCACTTATGGGTTTAGAGAAATTTTGAGTAAAATCTATCAAAATTCATGCACAACTTCTTTTTTGATTAGCAATTTCTCCCTTTAGGATAATTTTTTGGCATGCACATCTCCAATACTATCATGAAATACAGATGCTCATTTGCACAGCTAAACGTAAGTTAATTCGCACTCATACATTATAGGATAAATCAACAACTTATTATCGAAATGGCATTATCCATGAAAAATCAATTTTGATTTCATTTTTAAAGATTATTTCAATTTTCGCATATATTTTATAGGCACTTTCATATATCTGACAGCAATGTCGACTTCATATTCTGTTATGCAAGGAATAAAGGATTGCTAAGCTCTCTCTTTTCTTAATTTTTGAAAAATCTATAATAACTCTAATTTTGTTTCATTCCTTTTAATATTCACTTGCATAAATAACTATCTGGATTTAAAATTTTGAGATGATTAATGCAGAGTAATTCGTTAAATTCGCTTCCTTCTGAAAATATCATGTTCCGTTTTATACATAAAAGAAATCTCTCTATAAAGTTTCGAGACAAATTTCATAAAATACATTGTACCATTAAAACTAAGTTGCGGCTTTTATACAAGAATAATCCCAAAATGTTTTCTAAGCAATTAGAAAGTTTTAGATTTGTTTTTCTAATAATTTGGAAATGAAAAGCATTTACATCTTGAGGAAAGGGAGAGATTTTTATACAGAATGTAGTATAAATTATGAAGTTTTTCATAGGAAAACGATTCATAAATAATATGTGGTTTCTAATTTTAAAATGCAATTAATTAAAAAATACTAAAAGAAAATGAAAATTGAGAGTTTTTTTTAATGAGAGCATTCTTTCACAATGATGTTTTAATTTATTCATTTACATTAACAAAATACACGCCATTTATAATATTTATTACAGAATAGATGCATGATTTCTTAAATTAATTTCTTTTATTTGATGATAACCAATAGGAATTTTAATCTTAATAAGATAATTAAAATTCTTGTGAGAAACTCCTTCCTCTTTAGCATTATTTTAAAATGGATAAATGTATCAATATGTTGGATGTTGAAAAGCATGACAGTATAGGAATTCTTTCCTGATGCTATTAAAGTTAATTTAAATATTCTTTTTTTGTGTAGTTAGTATGTGTTTTTGTATAGATAATTAACTTCAGTTAATTTAAGATAAATCTTAGTTGTATTCAATAGAAGTCATGATCAGTTAAATTATTCTTTAAATAAATAAAATTTCTAATAATGTCACATACAAAATTTAAAAGCATCTTAACTGGTGAATGAATATTACATAAATATTCACTCATTCATTTTATAAAATTTCACTGATTATCTGAAACAGAAATCTGGCGATCATGCAGTAACCTGATGTTATGTAAGAGTCTATTCTTTCGTAGAAACTTGAAAAATAGCTATATTAAATGAATTTTGAGTATTACAATTTCAAATTTACTTTCTTTATCATCTTAATGTATTGTCTGGTTTAATTTTTGGGCAAAAGTTGGATAAATCTGCTATAGCTCAATATGAACATTGCACTTAAAATTTGGATGTAAATTAAATTAAACTAAACGGTATGAGTTTTTGAGCCCTTTATTTATTTTTAACCCTTAGCATTCCGTAAGGTAATTCGATGCATAAATATTTTCCTAATAAGAGAACTTGTTTATCGTTCCGAGAAATTAATATATATGATTTTTAAAAAAAATATTTTCCAGAAAATGTATTCTACATATTTATATTAAAAAGACAAAATTATGCAGTACATTGAATGGGGCCTGAGAGGAGACACCAGAGTGCTAAGGATTAAAACATTAAAATGAATATTTTATTAATTCATTATATTTTAATCTCCAGGTCATCTGAGAAAATTCTTAAGAAATTTGATTTCAAATAAATTAAACAATTTAAAACTTTACAACTTATCTAATACAAGAAATATTGCTGAAGAATATTATAGAAGAGCATTTATCTACACTATTAATCAAGAGTTTTTTATGAATCATTGTTGCCAAAACACATATTTGAAATATTATTGAATTTCAAATACATATTCTTTTGACATTTCTGCCTCAAATATACTTTGCTTGTTTGTCTATATGATAAAGTAATTTATTCTTTTTTTAACTATGTAAAAACACTTAACAAACCACTAAAATAGTGTTTTACACAATAAAATGCTCTTCTAGGTGTATCTATGGAAAGGAGAGTAAAGCATGTAAGAGAGAGAGAGGGGTATTTCAAAATACGATTCAAAAAGGAGATTTCCTCTTTTAGAGGAGTATAAAACTTGAAAGTTTAAAATAAACCTGCGAAATACAAAACATAAAAAAGTTTGTCAAATAAATCATCTGCGGTTATTAGGGAAAAAAAACTTTATATATATAGATATTTTGCTGAAAACATAAAACTAGAGGATTCTGAATCGTGAGATGTAGCTTTTAGAAGGTAGCCATTGATTTCCAGGATCTCCCACAAGAATTCTCGTTGATATTATTATATAGGAAATAGAATAATGTAAAAGGATTAATAAAATAATTTAATAAAATGTTCACAAAATCCTTTGAAATCATATTTTTAAAAGTTATTCTAAACAAGTAATTTTTAAAAAATCCATTTAATTCCCACTAGGTCATGAAAGAAAAATTTGTTTTAATTACTTTTTATTAAATAATTATCAAAAAATATTAAGTAGCAAAAAATGATTGATTTTCGCAAGAACTGAACTCGCATTCTTCATCTTCACGTGAAAAATACTGAAATCCTTACATTTTACCAATTGAACTACTGTCTGTTGCTTTCAATCTCTATTACAAACTGCTAAAACTCTATTTAAAGCGTTTAAAATTAATTATATTAAATTAATTAATTAATATTTTTAAAAAATTACATTAACATCAAGTGTAATCCTCTACAAGTTTAAAAAATATATATGAACTTGAATGGATAAATAAAAGTATTTTATAAACAATTGAAAATTTAACAAGATATATATATGGCTTCCGATATCCACTTAATAAAGTGACGTTCATTTTGCTTAATATTAATTTAGGTTTTTATTTATGTATTTTTATTTTGAATTTACCAAATTAATTAGTGACAAACAGATAATTTTTTCTGTCAGTTGTTTCCGACATATGTGACAATGAAATTTTTAAATAAATTAAAAATTTCACCCTAGCTATATTGTGAAATATGTGGTGTTGAATCGAAATATTTTCAATCGCAAATCAAATAAGCTTACCTCCTTTCATGTTATCCCAAACAGACACATTGCATATTGCATTAACGTATTTGTATATGTGTAATATATGGACTAAATCCGATTAGCGTATAACCCTTTATTAGAGGATCATCATTATACAGGATATTTATTTTAATAAAATTTCAAATATTGGAGGTTATAGTTACTATAATATTTGGTAATAACCCCATAATCCATGATACATTTATTTTTCCATCTTGAAAATCATTAGGAATTTATTCCCGATCTTTTAAAATATGGAAATAATCGTATAAGGATTGAATTATATACATCTTTAAATCTTTAAAAAGAACTCATTATCGCTAAGGATATCACTTATTGAAATTGCATTACTAGATATGCTCATCTATTTTTTATAACGCTTTCGGTAATTATAATTCATATTGTGAATTATAATTCACAAATTCTATGCACAGTTTGTGAATAGTTCAAGATGTATAGAGCTATTTAATTTTAATAGTTTCTTAACTAATTCTACAATTTTAGGATGGGATTCTTTATTTTTTAAAAGGAATTCAAAAATATCATTAAATTTGCAGAATAGAATGAATAGTAATTTGAATTGCTATGAATTAGTTAAAATAAGCTTCAATGCTCATAGCTTATGAAAAGGACTTATATAAACATAAGCAGATCATATATTTATTTTGAAAAATAAATATTGAAATTATTAAGGGTAGATAACTTATTAGGCAACTGAATTAAAATAAATATTTTCTTAAGTCCAATCAATATAAATATACATTTTTTGCCCAATATAAAAAGACAAAATGTATTTTTTGATAATATTTTACATTCAATGTAGGTAAGAACCATTAACGCAGGTGGAATTGATAATGAAAATAATTATACATAATTACACAATTTATTAATTTTATCATTATAGATCTGTAGGCACAAAAATATTATATTTTCAAATGAAAGTTTAGTCAGCTTTTGAAACAACTTATTAAAATATGTGATGTTTTCATTAAACATTCACTTTCAGTTCCAGTATTAAAACTCTCATTTAATCAACAAATTTCTCGGCAGTTTATTTCATACATTATAGTATTCAAATATCAAGCAATTTAAATTGGGCATTTTGAATTACTGATACTTTCAAAGAAAATTTATAACTGAATTATCATTTAATTGTTTTAAACTTTTATATTTTCTTAACTATTATTCTAACAATTAAATTCTGTTGTTACTGATGCATTTTAACAATTGAAGTCTTCAAAACTTTATTTCGAAATGAAATAAATAAAGAAATTTTTCGCTGAACAAAGATATCTTTGATGAAAGAGTCGAAACGAGACAAAAAAAAAATATCTAAACTCTTAGATAGTCATGGTTGGCTAAAACAAACGATGCATTAGAGAAAAATGGACTGTCCTAACATTCTGCAAAGAGGACAAGCATTTTAAGAAAGCATCCAGTTCTAATATCGCCAAAAGGTTTAAGAAAAGTCTCAAGAGATTTCAACAGCACTTGACAAAATCCACTTCCTCATTCACTTCTTATTCCTGAATAGATAACGCGACATAGCTTACGGAGCAAGCGTGCTCCAAGTCGTCCATTGTAATGGAAATGTCAGATGCAGCGGTTTCCCGTAACCCTTCACAGAATCTCCTCTGCAATAGTCGAAAGGATTTTCGAGCGTATCATCCGTACTTGGATGGATTTTAGAAGAGAAATTTTTCGTGGTTGCACTCAGAGAGACTACGGGACAATTGATTTTGCTTTCGAGTTTTGAGCTCTTCGAAATTTTTAGATAAGTACGCAGGACATGTCAGTAAGTATCACAATATCTCAATATTTATTGTTTTGAAAAGAAAATATTTAATTATTAATTATTTAATTTGTACTTGAAACCAATCAGAAATCTTTAATATTCTAAATCAAATCTTCATAAATATTGCCCAATATTCTTTCTACTACTTCATTTAAATTTTGGAATGTTTAAAAAAACACCAGGGAGTAAAATAGCATTAAATATAATTCCAATATATTTATAATCCTATTTTATAATATGTTCCTTGATTACCTCATTTTGGTGGGGGAAAAAGCTATGGAAGAGGTTATATCAGTCTTGCAATTGTATAGCACTTAATTCCGATGAGTGAATTGCAGATTCAGTTGAATTCAGAGTCAGCTGATTCACTATCTCATCCCTCTTCGAAATAGTAAGATAGTGCCAAAGTATCTTTGACATTTTTCATGCATGAGACAGTTAATCTCATTAAAATAATGAAAGATAAGCTAATCGGTATAAAGATGATTTTGGAATTCAATGTATAAGTCTCGTGTTGGTTTATAAAAAAAAAAAATATCCAACCCATGAAATCGCAATAAGCACTATTTTTGAAACAATGATCAAATAGTGTATCTCATATAATAATAGACTAAAAATGTTTTTAATAGAATAATTGAGTTATATGGTTAGAAATTAATATATTACTCTATTCAAAACATTCAGATGATTGCAAATATGTCATCTAATGTAAATGTAGGTAAGTCTTACCTAACAAACAAACAAATCTCTGTTTGGAACACATCTGAGCAAACATGTAGATCTCTAAAGCAATATCTTTCATTCTTTCCCGACATGCTTTACCTAATTTATATTGTTAAGCAGAAATGATAGTCTTTGGACAGAAAATTTCCTAGGATTATAAAACTTTTGCTATGTGGCACATGACCAACAATTTGGCTTTTAAATATTAAGGTTCTGAAGGAGAATTGAAAGCAATGAGTATCTTGAAATATGCCTTGCATTCATTTGCCTTAGCTGGTAAAATAAGTTTCCATTCTTTTACAAACGTTACAAAATCAGTTTTATATTCACCAAAAGAACAGTAAATATTTTCAGTAATGGCTATTTTTTAACTCTAGGACTTACAAAAAAATTCTTGTTTTAGGAAGCTAATATGTTAGTTTATTAAACAATTAGATTCTTAGAATTTAGATGCTGATAAGGAAGAAAAGTAATAAACTGAAAGTCGCAACGAATTATTTTTTAAAAGATAAAGCAGTTTATTCAAATATATGATTATTATTTAAATTAAGTTTATTATATTTATATGTTTTGTATAAAATTTTAAATATTTAAATATTTATTAATTATTAAATAAATATAGAAGAAATTCAGTAACAGCATAAATATTTATGTTGAAATAAAGAATTGGGAAATAATAGCAGACATTGAAGATTAGAAAAAGTAATAACTTTTTTCTTCATTTTTTGAACAAATTCAATAAACAAAAAAGTAATTATGAAGAAGATATCTTCATTAAGGATATTCTATGAATATTTTATAAATAAGCTAATGAAATCCACATTAAAAATTCTCCGACAGCATATTTTGGAATTCATAATTTATATTCAAAAATGAAGCGAAAAGAAGTACAACTGAAGACAAAGAGTAAATACAGATAAGGAAACATTGTAAATTAATTATTGTTGTCTTTTTGTAAGTAAATTCTTGTTTCCAAAAGTTATACATTAATATCCTAGATTACAAAATTCAGGTATATAATCATTAAAAAGGCTTTACACTTAGAAAAAAAGCACAGTCCATTCTTTCTAGCCAATGATATTTTTTCATATGGTAAAATGTGTCAGTTTTGTTTCCCTATTTACTAATATAAGTAGATTAAAATTATCCTTATTTGCATTAAATTATTATTCTTTGTATTATATTGAAAATCCATAAACATAAATTTAATCCTTCATAAATAGTATAATTTAATAAAATAATTCAGTATGTCTCTACAGATTGTCATGATGGAATTTGTACCAGAAAAGATAAA
Source organism: Argiope trifasciata (assembly GCA_026543055.1). Lineage (NCBI taxonomy): Eukaryota > Metazoa > Arthropoda > Arachnida > Araneae > Araneidae > Argiope > Argiope trifasciata. The sequence goes on from JAPMOQ010025704.1 coordinate 1,691,373, forward strand.
CACTACAACGTAAGCTTTATCATCAAGTAATTAAAGAGGTTTGAAAGCAAAGTTGAATTGTTCGCAATTAGTATTAATAGAATTTTTTACGATTTTCAACTTACAGCATATTGAGATTAAAAAAAATATGGTTATTATTTCCAGGCTAAAATTATACGTCAAGTGATTTATAGTAAAATTCTGTTTATTTAGATAATTCCTATCTATGTACCATGCAAGAAATATACCATGTAAAACTTGACATTCAAGATTTAAACTGAAACACTCATCACTCGTGACATGTTCTTCCCATCTTTGAAAAGGGAAAGTTGCCAAACCATGCACCCTCTTAAAGTAGAAGTTAATTCCTTTAAAAGTACTTTATCCCCTTTTCAATATTTCATGAATTTCCTGTATTCAGGATCTCTGTAAATGTAGAGCTCGTTGACCCCATTTAGAGTTCTAGGACAATCTCAAAGAATTGACTACTTAAACCCAGTGATTAAAGCTGCTCTTCATTCTATAGCAGCTATGACATGTTGCCAAGGCAAAGGTTTAATAATTTTCATTAACCATGTATGAGTTAGGAGTTAGAAAGCAAAATTAAGTTGCATATGTCTGGGTGACACCAATTAAGATATGGTATATTTCTTGCTTGATTTAACTTATTTCTTGCTGTTTGAACGTGGAAAGGTTATTTCAATTGATCACAAAATTGATCAATTATAGATTAATAAAAATATAAAAGAATAGTACTTATTAAGACGATGAATACATGTCTAATTACACATTACTTGATAAGTTTTAAATAAATGGTATGAACTTTCATTTCCTAGATTTTTTCTCTTCAATGAGAATTGACTTTTAATAAAGTGATTATGATTTTCATTGCGTATTTTGTCTTACATTCTTTCAACCAAACTGAAGAATAAAATCTCTCTATGGATATATCAACACATTAGACTAACAATAAAAGATTTGTTGGCATCAATTTGTTTTAGAGCCAAAACTATTTGTTACTTATTATGTATTGTAGCTCAATGAATGTATATGGAGATATTTTAATTTGACAGCAAATTTTCAGCCATGCACAATTTATGATGACCAGACAGATGATTAGACAGATTGAAAAAAAATCACTCCAGTATGTAGCAGATGAGCAAAGATGATTCTTTCACAGCTGTGAGGATGCACTATAGTTACATGATCAATCCACCGGCGTCCTAGCATAAAGGTAGCATGTCTTTCCCGTGATTTGAGCGTTCCGAGTTCAAGTCCCGGTTCGGGCATGGTTGTTATTCTGTGAGTAGTGTGAATGTAACTCATGTAAGAAGGGATTGTGTAATGAATGGAAAGCATGACATAGTTAAGTCGTACTCTTAGATCTATTGGCGCTACTGATAAAACAAAGGACGATAATTTAGTCTTCAATCGCTGGCAACTTCCTGTTAGCGGGTTTGTAGAGTGCTATAAGTAACAATAGCAACATGATCAATTCAAAAACAATACATAATTTTTAACTAAAAATGGGAGCATTTCATCCAAATTGGGATTCCGATTGCTCTGTATCTTTGAAAATAAGAAAATGAGGGAATTGAAAAATCCCGTTATAACTAACCAGAAAATTTTCTGTAAGTGCTTCAGCTGCCCTATATTATGTGTAAAAGACAAATCAATTGCTCAAATTCAAATAATCATTTTATACAATGCATATTTGAATTTTCTGAATACTTTTATTTAGTTGTAAGAAAAAGTTGTTCTTATCTGCGCAAATTAATATAAAATTATGGAATTTTTTTATCTAAAGGGTAAAAAAGTTTAGAACAGTAATTTTATTTCAGTAATAAATTGATTTTGAATAGAATTCGGTATTTTTTTATCATTATGCTTAATATGCATGTGAAATCAATAAATTTAATTTTACGTATTACAGCCACCGCACTACACATTTAGCGGTTTTTAAGAGCGCAATCTATGCCGCACCTTCGTTGCTATACAAAATGGCGTCAAAAAGCAGCAAACAAGAAGGCAACAATGAATCCAAAAGATAACTGCGTACGAGTGCGAACAAGATTGCTAGTTATTGGCGCATTAGCGCAACTTCTGCTGAGGGTGCGTTAATACGTAAGTCAACTTTTTCTGTGGTGGCGTTAATACGAAAGTACAATTAAGTTTTCATATATTTCAATGCAAATAATAGCTGATAACTTTTTTAATGAAATTTGAATTTACAATTAAATTTTATAATGTTAAATATTTACCTTCTTATCGTTAATTTAAATTAAACCAGATATATTTTTTTCTTTTGGATTAAATATTTTTTATTGTTAAAAATAGACTTAAAACAGAAAAAATCTAAAATACATCACAATTTCTATTTCATAAACATCAAGTCATGGTATAATAGTGTCCATATTATTTGTATGATAGAATATTTTCTGTATGAAGAAAGTTAACAAAAACAATTCCTTTACGAAAAAGAATTAAAAGATAAAAACGAAAGTTTACTGTTGGCCAGGTGAGAATTTTAAATCTTTTGTTTTCAGAAAAGGCTTTAAACTACGAAATTTGATTGAGAACTATTGAAAAATTCAAGAATAATGTTAAGTTGATGACAAGATTATCTCTCTGGAGTTTTTTTATTAATGATTCATAAATATATTTTTAATAATTAATAAATACTACCAAATGTTCCTCAAAATTTTCACTTGAAACTCAGTCTATTGTATCAATCTTAATAATCAAGAATTTTACAATTCGTGTATTAAATTTTGAAAATACATATTCCTTTGTTTTGTGTTCTCTATTTTAAGGTATCCGACTATGTTAAAAACCTGATTATCAACAACCTTGACGAATTGTTTTTCTTATTTATTGTAGTTCAAACTTTTCTCTTCCCACAACACTTTCTGTTTTCTAAGAAAAGGAAAGCCTTACCTAACAACCAGGCTCACATATTTTTCAGCTAAAATTTGTCTTTAATTTAGTTTCCTCAAAACTTTAATTTTAATAAAAACTCCCCACTGTTAACATGATATATCAAAAATTAATTGAGGTATCTACATAAAAAATTTCAGCGTGTATTTCAAATAATAGGGCAATTAAATGAAGCAAAAATTATATTGTTGGTGAAAGAGTTTTCAATTATAGGTGTTTTTAGAAAAATTAAGTCATCAATTTATGGAAAAATGCATATATTTGTATATATTTCTTATATTTTGCATATATTTCTTAGATTTTGGCCATTCGACCTTATACATATATATATATATATATATATATATATATATATATATAGGATTGCTGTATTACAATTTTGTGCCGTTTTGGTAAAATTTCATTAAAATTTACTACAAATTTGTTCTTTTTCTCAAGCTATATTATATTTTCAAATAGTTTTGTTGTATTTAAAGTATTTTGAATAATCATTGACAATACATTTAAAAACTATAATTTTAAATAGTTTTTAAAAAATTCAACTTTTCAAAAAATTTCCTCCGAATGCAGTTAGATACCTTGAAACAACTTTTCTCCGGGAGAACGTAGAGGATTTTATTTTCTTACGGATTCCTAGTATTGGAAAATTTCGAAGGTAACATAAGAATCGTTTAAAATTTCAATTATTATAATACTTATAAATTGTTTAAATAGTTACAGGAAAAAAATAAAGGATAAAAAATAAATGATTTCCCAGATCTTGAATAAAACTAATGGAAAAATCTATAAAGAATATCGAAAACTTGGCAACTTATTATAATTATGGATTTCAGAAATCGTTATATATTCATAAAAAATGAAATATATATTATGTTTTAGGAAGATTTATACACAGTTTAATTTGATGAGTTAATAAATTATAGTCAGTAGGAAAGACATTAGATACCTTGGAATTTATCAAAAATTAGTTTTAATAAAAGGAAGAACAGCAATAAGAATGTTGACAATTGTCTGGCGGTATATCTTTCTTATGTTGCTGGAAAAGGCATTTTTTAGTTCAGATCATCGCGTTATAATATTGATTGAGATTACATTAATATATTTCCATTAATAAGAAATATAATACTATGAAACATTTATTTTTAAAGCCTGATTGCCGCTAGTATATTTGTTCTTTATGGAACATAGTATTTATTAAAAAGATGAAATATCTTATAACTGTCCCTTTTAGATATGCGTACCCCTTTTATAAAAAAATCAATATTCTTAACTTTATATTAATAGAAATTACCATTATGTATTTCATATTCAGACAATACTTTTTTTTTGACTCATGCCTTTTTTAAATGATTTTTTTAAATTTTAGTACTTCCATTTATGGATTCGGGTGCTTTAAAACCGTAGTAATTGATATAAAATATCTTTGTTTTTATTAATACTCTTTTGGAATGCACAAACTGTTAAACAGATACTTATGTTAAAAAATAAAATTCTGGATTTTTGTTAAATTCTATTTCAATTAAATACATTATAAGCCGTTTAGTTTCATTTGAAAACACACATTTAAACAGGAAACTAACATTTTGGATCCCTATATTTTAGCAAAAAGCATAAATTTCTGAAAGCAAGAGAAACTATTCATTGGGAGAGAATGAGATTGTAAATTCAATGCTATAATAGAGAAAAAAAATGAATGTTACAAAATCGATGATATTTATATTTTGTAAACCTATTTAACAGCTTACAATTTCCATATAAAAGTTATCAAAGAATATTATTTAAATTTAATGCCATTACAAAGTATTATTTTGTTAATGATTTATATTAAAAAACGTCTTTCCTTTTAGTAAATAGTCAGTTGGGTACTCGTTGATATCATCTAATTTCTATTCAAAGGATACAAATTGAAGAAAATAGAAGAATTAAGGTCAAATGAAATGAAATGAAAAATATATTAAGTCATTTCAAGACTTTCTTACAACTAATAAAATTAAATTACTTTAATATACTAAAACAAGTAACCTGAAATAAATATAACTGAAAGAAAACTATTTTTATGGCACTTTTTCTGAAGTTTATAGGTGAAAGTAGTTCACCAAAAGAGAAAGGAAACGATTCAAGGTTATTTCGAACCAAATTAAAAGAAAAAACTTTTGAATTTCTTTTCATTCATTCTTAAAGAAAAAAAAATAGTTTTCAACATGTAAATTAAAAACCCATTAAGCAATAAAGCGATATATTTTCAAATTATTTAGAAAATGAATTTCAATAACTTGAGCAATTGGACTGAACAATGATAAGCATTTTCATATTCGATACCAAGTTCCGATTTTTTTGTCATGTTTATTCGAATGATGTTTTTCTGAAAATGCACTCCATTCTGTCAAATACATTTATTTTGTCTGATGATTTAATCTTTACATCCATCTTCTTATGCTAAGATGTTTCCTAATTTATTTTCCTTGACATGAATTTAATGCATGATACTAGTATATAGTTGATTTATTGCTTTATATATGAATCGCTTTTCAATATCACCTTCTTCTATATATCAGTAATCCTTTCTTCCAAAATTTTGAAGCTTCCTCGATATGCATTTTTATTTTTCTTGTGACTTAGAACTAGGGAATATGGATAAAGTACTATAACTTCCAATTCAAAATAAATCATCTTTCTCTGTATCCAATGTATCATATGGTTTCTCATTGTGGTACTTTTACCGATGCCTTATAATTAAAATAATTTTACTTCTGTAATAATTGTTAAACTTATGCTTTTTTTTAGATTTCTTAATCCCATTCATATTTAATACAATATATATCAGACATTTTGCGGAAAAATTACTATTTCTTAAGGCAAAAATTAAATGATGTATTAGCATTGAATTTCATAATTTTAGGGTGATTAACAATCCGGACGAGGAAGCAAGGTGAGAAACTGATTAAAATTCCTAAAAGCATTCAATTGAATTATCTGAAATCCATTATAAAATGAATCTTTCGCAGTTTGGCCAATATTAGTCTCACAAATATGGAACATTTCTTAATAAATGTTCATGTCTAAAGATTCTTTTACCAAATGTAACTAACAGGACGTAGATGCAATAAATAAATTCATACTTTTCATCTTTTTTAGAAGCATATTTTTTCAATAAAGTAATATAAAATTTATATGACATTAAAATATTATTTAGTTATATAAAATGGATATCTCTAATTTTTTAGAAATTAGCTATTGGGTTGAAACGGCGGTGAAAGTTATCAACTTGTGCCAGTACGTTTTACTTAACTTGAGTTGGTGCTTTAACCAAGCATATGCATACAATAAAAATAAGTGAAAAAAATGCATGGACAAAGAGGTGTATTATTGAATTCTCTAAATCTAACTAAGATGTAATGACTTTGAAAATAAATTCTCCTAGAATTCAAGGACTGTAACTGAGAATATTTTAGATGTAGGAAATATTTTGTTAATTGGGGTTGAAAAGTGTTTAGAGAATAACTGTAAAGATAAAAAAGTTTAAATGAATGAGTGGATTCAGAGTACTTAAAAGATTTTTTTTAAATATTCAAGATAATCTCATTATAAAGTTATCTATTTCCTCAATATGAATGCTCAGAATGCAAAACCTTGCTTTTACTGTATCGCAATGCATTTGTTATAATTCGAAGAAATTTATTTTATGTATTGTCTATTAAAGTTGATTAAGAAAAATTACCGATTTCTTTCATTTTTTATTTGCTTTATGCATTAAAGAATTAATTTAGTTGTTATAACTAAACAACTTAATTTACTGGATTTTAAAATTAAACAAGTTGCTAGCGGTAAAACGGGACAATTTAAAAACAAATTATAAGAATTAAGCATCCCAAATATAAATTAACAATACGGTTTAAGCATTAACTGCCATTTTTGTCCTTCCTAGGTGCTAAACTGCAAATGAAAAATATTTTTTTAAGAATAAGCCTTATTATTTATGCAGCTAAAAACTCTTTGTATTTGAATGAAATTTTGTTGGCCTCATTCCCAATATGAATGAGTTTCAACCTAAAAGTATTTTTTATTCATATAATATTAAAAGTACTCAATACTAATATACGTAATCTCAACGTATGCTTGTAGATTATTTTTATATAAAATACTTAATTCCATTTACCGTTTAAGAGAATTTTTATACATGATGCGAACATTTTGTGCTATCTACTTTACCCTTTTCTCAGTAAATATTTTTAGCTTTATCAGTGTTCGCAGCGATTCTCCGAAACTCTAACCGTTCTTCCAAAGTTTAAGATACTCTTGTAATGTTATCACAACAAACTTTTCTGCGCAACATTGCACTAAAGAACCTTGTTAGTTAGCAAAGCATCGTGATACGAGTTGCCATCTCATATATATAACAAAGTATGATTATTATATATGATTAAATTATAAATAAAATCCCTTATTTATTAAATAGAAATAAAGCTCACTATAATAAAGTATTAAATTATAAACGTAAAATCTTACTTATTAGACAGAAACTAAGAACTGCTTCACAATAATAAAACTTTAAATTATTAGTATAAATCCTTATTTTTTTAGATAAAGATCAAGCTATGTTTCGTAATATAATAATTAAATGTTGCAATAATGATTATTTATATTTAATTAATATAAAACTAGTTCTTAAATTAGAACTTCATGTAATTTAATCATCTTCTACTAAAATAAAAGTACATAATTATCAAACACCTTTTTTAAGGTGACATGGTACCTCAATTTTTTTCTTTGAATTTTAATGTTTTAAATAGCATTTTAATTTCATTTTTTGAAAATAGTACTTTATAACTATCAGCAGTCGACCTCAACAGATCCTGTCGATACTGCTACGTTCAGTGGTGGCGGGATGAAGGGCTGTATGCAAGAAGAAGAAGTACTTTATAACTATTCCGTAAATTAAAAAAAAACATAATTTAAGTTTTTTTTAAAAAAATTGACCTTTTTTTAAACTCTAAAGCTTTTTAAATATGAAGATTTTTCCCTAATTTTTTTCTTGGTAGCTATTAATATACTACAGAAAACTTAGTATACATTTTCTCTTGCCAACAGTTTTTTTTTTTTTTTTTTTTTTTTTTTTTGTAAAAAAGACAAAAAAAAAATTTTGAAAAATGAAGGAATTCTAATTTTTGGACATTTTTTTAAAAATTACTACACACTTTAAAACTAATTTCATGCTTAGTTTTATAAAACATATATATCTGAACAGTGATGAGAAATTTCACTCCTTTTCCTGAATCTTTAAGAAAACATTAGGTAATCTTTTTTTAAAGATTTAATTATAGTATAGTTAATTCTTACATTATAGTATGTAAGCAAAAAATAAACATGAGAAAAATCCATTAAAATTTTTTATTCATCTAAATCATAATATAAAATTTATCCAATCTGCCTGCTACTTTAACAATATGTGATTCAAGTTATTTCAAATTGTTTAAAAGTAAAAAATGCAAAAACTTATGGAAACAAAATATTATTTTTTTAATATTGTATATAAAAAAAACTAACGAAATATCAAAATTTCATAAATTTTATTGCAACTTAAAAATCATAATTCATCCTTGTCATAATATAAATCGTACCAAAATATAAAAATTGATTAAATGTATATTTATGTTATTCTGATTGCTATATCTTTTATTTTGTTGCTATTGATATTATTCTGTTTGTTGTTTCTGCTATTCTGTTTGATCGATGCTGTTGTAACTTTTAAGCATGTGCTCCAAATGACACTGTGGAGAGTCTCGTTGAAGTTTTATGTCTTGAACCAAATACATCGCTCTAATAACTCATTTGATGAAAGCACTTGGTAAATTGGCAATATTTTTCCGAATGAGCTTCTTTTATAGGTGTTTAGAACTGAAAAGTGGGCGTGGCGTTTACTCTGCTGTCATTCATCATAAATTCTTCAATAACTTTAAAAAAAAATAAAGCATTGGCTCTAAAAGTTTGCAAGGCGCATTTAGAATGACCCAATTTATCGTATGTCTATTAAAGAATTTCGATACTTTGATAATTTTTCGAGTACTGTGACGCCTTAAATAATTCATATTAAAATAATGCTTGTTAAAAAAAATTATTTCCTTGTGATTATATGAAGCTGTATATAATCAAACAAAATCATAGTTTAAAAAATATATTTTGCGTGCCATTCTATAATTTCTTTGTAGAGTTAACAGTTATAAAATTAATTATGTATATTTAGATGATATAGTTTATTTCTCGTCTATGATGTTATTTAAAATATAAATAAGGTCAATTAAAAGCAAAACGTATGCAGAAAGAGTACGAAAGGATAAAGAAATAGAATTAATAACTCATCAAAATATGAGTAAGATATTGTTATAATTCATTTATTTAATGTTTTTCCTAAATCTTATGTCACATCTTTATGTAATATCAACAATGAATTACTGACAACAAAAATATGTTCTTTGTTTTAGTCATTTTAGTTGATTATTTAAATAAAATGCTGTTGGGTGATATATTACATGAATTAAGATTTACTCATCGATATTTATTTTTAAATTGAATAATTTATTTTAATTATTCTGTTGCAATAAATGCATTAATTATCCTATCGCCGTATATGCATTAGTTATCCAATTGCAATAATTGTATTAATTATCCAAACATAATAAATGCATTAATTATCGTCTCTTGATTTAAATTTGAATATATTTTTTTGATTATTTCATATTTAGCTGTCTTTCGGGAACAAAACGTTTTATTACGTTTAACATTAAATAATGCATTTGGATCACCAAGCGTATCAGTTATATTTAAATGTAGTTAAACCGCTTAGATGTAATTTTATGCCATGTTTCTTTAGAATTATCCGTCATTTAAACAAAGTTATCTTAACATCTAACATATATTCATTAAATTCATGAATTTTTCTAAAAGAAATCAGGCCCATCATCTAACATCGCAATTACAAATACAATTTTTCGATTAATTTTGATAATTATATCATGTACGGCAATCCCCGTACTATATAGCCTCATTAATTTTTACAAGGCTGTTAATGATCCTGATATTTCTATGAGTTACTAAATCCTTACTCCTGATATTTCTATGAGAACTGTGTGAATCATATTACACAAATAATTTTTTTTTCTTAATGTTTTTTATGGTTTCTATAATTTTATATTATTATCCTTTATCAATTAAATGTCACTCCTAATATCTAAGTAAATAAAAGGTAATTAGTAATTAAAGTTGAGAGGGATTTCTTTGAATGTATATATTAAGGAATTTATTCATAATAGTGTAAATATATCACATCTATTAAAATAACGGAATTATTTTGAAAGAGAAAATGTAAAAACAAAAATTTATATTTGGATTCTTCATTCACTGAAGGCACATATTTAGATTCGAAAGCTTGTGAATGGCAAATAGAAAAATGACATTGGCAATTTTTAACATTATACGACCCTCTTAAAGTTATCTTTCTCAGCAAATATCAGATGGAAAGATGTATATATTTATTGGTAAGTTATGAGAATGTGATTAATCGATTATTAATATTATTACGGATTATTACGCAATTATTATGAATAGTAAAAAACAATTTCATGTAATAATGTAAACTAATAATTTTATCAATGCAATTATATTGAAAAAAAAATATTTTCTCAAAACTAAGCTTTGATCAGCTGTTGAAATGGTTATCTCACAGCTATTTTCTCCAATAAAAATTTATGTGTCATTATAGCGTTAATTCGAGAATGTATTCTTTAATAAGCTAGTTTATGCATCCTTTGTTACATTTATGATATAAATTTATTCCTTTACTTGAATTACGTATAAATTTTTCTCAATTGCTGGATAAATCAAATAACAAAATTAATTACATTTAATTTTAATTGTTGTAAGCTATCAAACGTTCTCAGCATACCTCTTAGCTACTTTTAAACCTACTTTTCTTTTACTAGAAGCCCTCAACGAAAAAGCAATATGGAATATTTTTTTCTAAACAAACACCGCTTGGGAAAACGTTGAACACAAGACTAAAAAAAAAAAATTATCCCTAAATATTTAAACTAGAAAAGGGTAATCGAAACCGAATTGGATAGTTGTAAGAACAAACATCGCATTAGAGAAAACAAGGGCCACCAATACATTCTACAAAGAGGACAAGCATTTTACGAAATCTCCCAATTCTAAAGCCATCAAACGTTTTAAGAAAATTCTCAAGAGATTTCGACAGCACTCGACAAAATCCACTTCCTCATTCACTTCTTATTCTTCAGAAAAAGATAAAGCGACATAGCTTACGGAGCAATCGTGCTCCAAGTCGTCCATTGTAATGGAAATGTCAGATGCAGCCGTTTCCCTTTAAACTCATAGAATTCCGCTTTAGAGTTAGAAAGAATTTTCAACTGGGCCATCTGAACTTGGATGGATTTAGAAGAAGAAATTCTTCATGATTGCACACATAGAAACAATTGTGGGACGATTTAGTTATTTCGGTTTTTGGGTTTCGAATTTTTTCTTAAGGCTTAATACATACATAAATTCCAAAATAAGTCAATATATATTGATTATAATATTAAATATAAAGCAATTAATAATTTAATTTTTACTTGAAATGAGTCAAAAATATAAAAAAGCTAAGTTTAAATCAGATGTTATTGAATTCTCGCCCTATATTTTACTGTCTATTTCATCAAACTTTTGCATTGTTTGAAAAAAAAGACCAGAAAAATGTCAATAAATAAATCCTTTTATCCCAAATTTAAAACTGATTCTTTATCCACTTCCTGCTAGTTAAAACAATGTATAACAAAGCAGTTAAGTACACTCACTATGTAGCACGGATATTCAGTAAGGGAATTATTGATATTACTGTTGTTAGATATCGCAGTTACTTCAAAACTATGAAATCGTTTCAAAGTATCAATTATGGGACCAAATCAAAACCAATCAAGACCAAATTGTAAACCAAATGGTAATCTAATCAAAATAACAAAAAATGAACAAAGCGACTTGTAACAGAAGCCGTCTCAGAATTTTATGCCTTATGTCTAATTATGTCCTTTTGATGAACTTTTTCATTAAGAATATAAGGATTTGAAGAAGTATTACTGTTTTTATCTTTAAATTACCCCCGACTTTGTTTCAAAACAGTAAAGTTTTGATTGGCTATAAAAATGCTTTAATGTGACATCACGACTATGGGACTTGGCAACTCTTATGGACTTAAAAAAACCGATATCCTTATGAAAAATTAGTTATAATGATGATTAATAGATATTCTACATTTCTGTTCTTTTTATTTCGGATCTTTAAATTTTATATATGCTTCATACATGAGCAGAAATATTCCAAAAAATACATTTGAGATTGTAATGACTTTTAACATAATCGAGTTGTCTGTATTTTGAAAATTGATTTACCCTCCATTGAGACACATTTTTTTCATAAGCAGAGGTTTTTTTCATACAATGCATGCGAAGTTCCTGTGTCGCGAGAAAAATATTTAAGTATTCTGATAACGAACTAATGCACTTCCTCTTCACTATTAACCCTTTCACCATGGTCGTACCATATATGCATCACCAGCAAACGTGTCACCCAGTCTGGCGTCCCGCTCGTGTAATTCTAGAAATCTCAGTCATAGGACGGTGATGCATATTTGCAATTTAATCTGGAATAAATTTTAATCACCACTCAATGGTTATGTCCATTAGTTTTGAAATAAATACAGTTTTAGTATCCTGATCCTCAGTTTGCTCTATTCAGTCAATGGTATTTTATTCATCTGCTATTTTTCGTACAGATCAAGAGTATTTATTGATCTGAGTAGTAAATTCTGTTCCAATCGTAACAGTGCAAGATAATTGAAATCTGATACTAGGAATCCTAATGTATCGGAAAAGGTTGCTGTGCGATAACTAATTAATTTAAGTAATAATTTTTGAATAATTAGTATTTTAAGTTTGATGTAAGTATTAAATATTAAGTACTATATATTTTTTTTATTTTCTTCAACTTTATTAATTTATTATAAGGAAATGAGTCAAAGAAAATAATAATAAATAATAATAACAAGATATCTTGTTAGAATGTAGTTTACAGGAAAAAAGGGAACTGTTTCGCTGCATATTTTTTACCACAAAATCTATTGTTAAATGTAATCCATCAAACAAAATAAAACATCGTGAAATTTTCCTTCCATCGAAATAAAATGCAATTCAGTAAACTTTTTACATTTTTAAAGGATGTAGGAAACTCCCACCTGTAATCATAAAGAGGTTAATGAAGCAATGAAAATTCTTCAAATATTTCAAAACAAAACTTCCTTAACAAAAAATTTGCTTTTACATCTATGATACAGTTTTATTTATTTTGTAGGATCTTTCTTTCTAATCATAGTTACTGAAATTGTGTTCTCAAGACGCGCATTTAATTGTTATATATACACTGAAGTGACAAAAGTCATGGGATAGCAATATGCAAATATACAGATGGCAGTAGTATCGCAGCGAAAAAGTATAAATGTGCAGTTCGTTTTCCAGAGCTTTCATTTGTGTTCAAGTTATTCATGTGAACAGGTTTTTCGTGATTTATGGCGGCACGACGAGAATTAACAGACTTTGAACGTGGAATGTTAGTTGGAACTAGACGCATGGGTCATTCCATTGTGGATATCGTTAGTGAATTCAACATTCCGATATCCACAGTATAGAGAGTGTGCCGAGAGTATGAAATTTCAGGCATCCCATCCTATCATGGACAGCGCAGTGGGCGACCACCTGCACTTAACGACCGAGACCGCCGACGTCTGTGTAGAATGGTCAATGTTAATAGACACGCAACACTTCGTCAAATAACTGCAGGAATCAATGTGGGACGTACGAGGAACGTGTCCGATAGGACTGTGCGGCAAAATTTGTCTTCCTTGGGCTATGACAGCAGAAGACCGACTCGAGTGCCTTTACTGACAGCACGACATCGCCTGCAGCGACTCTCCTGGGCTCGTGAGCATATCGACTGGTCCCTAGACCAGTGGAAAACAGTGGCGTGGTCAGATGAGTCACGATTTCAGTTGTTACGAGCTGATGGTAGAGTTCGAGTGTGGCGCAGACCCCACGAAGCCATGGACCCAAACTGTCAGCAAGGCACTGCTCAACCTGGTGGTGGCTGCATAATGGTGTGGGCTGTTTATACATGGCATGGACTCGGTCTTCTAGTGTAATTGAACCGATCATTGACTGGAAATGGTTATGTTCAGCTGCTTGCAGATCACTTGCAGCCATTCATGGACTTCACGTACCCACACAACGATGGGATTTTTATGGATGACAGTGCGTCATGTCACCGGGCCAGAACTGTTCATGATTGGTTTGAAGAACATTCCGGACAACTCCAGCGCATGATCTGGCCACCTAGATCGCCCGATATGAATCCCATCGAGCATTTATGGGACATCATCGAAAGGTCCATTCGTTCCCAAACTCCTGCACCATCCACACTTTCATAATTATTTACGTCTATACCGACAGCATGGCTCAATATTCCTGCAGAGGACTTCCAATGACTTGTGGATTCCATGACACGTCGAGTTGTTGCACTTCGCCGGGCAAAAGGAGGACCGACACGATATTAACAGTCATCCCATGACTTTGGTCACCTCAGTATATATATATATATATATATATATATATATATATATATATATATATAAGAAGAACAATGTATCGGAATTTTTGAAACTGAAATGAGATGAATTTGCTCATTGAAATACATTTTGTCTTCGTGCTAAACTTGTAATTATAGCATTATAGCATTTAATTTTAAATAATGCTGTTCAAACAATAAAAAAATCCGTTTTTTGCTCTTCATTGTTGAAAGTAATTAATGAATTAGGATATATGGATATGACAATATATATGATTATGAATAATGAATTACGACCAATTTTTTTATTTCAAAATCAATATAAGCTTTTTCTTGAAACAAGTAAACATTTTAATTCAAATGGAATGAAATTATTAATAAAATAGAATGGAATAAAATTATGAAATGTGATTAATTTATTTTTTACTAGAGGTATTCGAATGAAAAGGTACGAATGGCACTGTGAGCATAAATGAAGACTTTGTTCAAATTATATACCATAGGTCTCAGCACAACGATCCTATTAATTAACCGGCCGAAGGATTCCTTGTTTCCAGAATTTCTATGCCGGTGAGAAACCTTCACAGTGTCCTTGATTTCGTCGTCCGAGTTGAAGCGAGTCCCTTTCAGATGTTTTTCAGGGAATCAAATACATGAAAATCACAGGACAGAGCGCTGAGATGCTCTAACCTGAACTTCAATAGTTGCAGGTATGTGATCTTAGAGAGGTGCGCACGCGAGTTGTCATGGAACTGAATTTCACTTTACGTGAGTAGCCCGGTTTTTTTGTTCTTGATGGACCTGCGTAGTCTTTGGAATGTCTTACAGTTCACGTTGGCTGTTCTGTGCTCGAGGAATTCAGCAAGTAGAAGACTTTGGAAGGCGCTCTTTATAAAAACCTCTACTCTTACCTATGCATATTCCAATCTACGCCACAGACTCCAGCAGCATCTTAGTTGTGCCTTCAAGTTCTCACGTAGCCGAATAGTCAAATATGTCAAAGGGTTCGTTGTTACGATATTTCGAACCTTTAATTTCAACTCCTCTTTGAAGCTTTAGGAAGTTTTCTGTTTATGTTTGAAGTTTTTGAAAAAGGTCACTAAAATTAAGTTATTTTAATTGCTAGAGACATATTAAGGAATTAACTTTTGAATTTAATACGAAAAAAGAACTGAAGAAAACTTTTATTTCCGTACAGTGCAATATCCATAATCTATATAATTATAGATATCACTATTGTTGTTACAAACCTTTTTAATAATCAAAACTTTAAATATCTCATTAGAAAAAAATCTAAATTCTCACTTTGGACTAGATTTCAAATAGTATATACATATGTGAGTATGTATGTGTGTGTGTGGGGGGGGGGTATTTGTGTGAGTGTTTATTGTGGCAAATGGGATACATTTTTCGAAAGTATGTATGGATTTCCCACAGATGATCATAAATGTAATATCAGTTTATATTACTTAGTTTTGTGGTGACGAGTTGATTACTGTAAAAAAAAACGATAAATATAAATGGTAGCATTAAGACTTACTCAATGTCGTGTTTTAAAAAACTTTGTGAAGTAAATTTCGTGAATTTTTTCGAATATTTTGAAATTGCAATACCTGTAATTCAAGAAACTTACAGGAATGAAATCGATCTAATAAATTAAATGCATTTAGTTATATTTAATTACATAATACAACATTTTATTTTAAAAAATGTATAGTTTCATTTCCATTCAGTTTAACGGTGGAAGCAATTTTCTTCAACGAAAATTGATGTTTTACCTCAATTTAACACTGAACAACAGCAGTTACCCTAAACGGCGATAGAGAAACCTCTGTTTGTGGCGGCATTTTCCTGGAATTTATGCATGCAAATCCTAAGGACCTTCTAGTGACATCACGTACACCTTCCTATCAGCTTAATTTCAACTTCGCATTGTTATTCGTGGAACAAAGTTTAGGATCGTACGTGAGAATTTCTGGAAAAAGATTTAAAATCTTATTTAAAGGGCATTTGGTCGCATGAGGTGCGTGGTGGCCTTAAAGTAATTCCAAGTTTTGACAAGACGTGATATGCTTTTGGAAACGGGGCATACTATTTTTGGTTGTGCATTGCAATATGTAAGCAGGGATAATATCCTATAAAATATATAATATTTATTGATAATTTTATGAAAAGATTTTCTAATTAGTCTTACTTTTCCCTGTAAGTATTACATGTAAATTTCTGATTGAAAAATTAAAATTCTACTGAAAAATTATAAAGATGACAAAACACTATTGAATAATAACAAAATTTTAGTAATAATTAATAACTTTCAATTAAGATATTTTGTCTCGTTCTTTATCAAAAATTGGTAGATTTAATTTCAGTGGTAGATAGATCAAATTTTATTTGTTTTTTAATTGTTACTTAATAAGGTTTATCTACTGTTTTCTTTATATTAAAAGATCAAAATGATGTTTACATATATTAAATGTCCCTAATATAGGATTATTTTTATATAGGGATTAAATTTCGTATCTCTTTATTCTCTGCTATTCCTTTTCTAGATGTTTTATATGTTTTGTGGCTAGAATTTTCTTGTGTATTTTTGAATAATTATTCAGTAAATGGAGTGTGTAGCTGTGCTGTGCTTATTCTAAAATACATAATATTTCTTTACGTTATCAAATCCCGTGTAAATCACAGTAACTATCGCAATCCCATATGAATCAACAAAGTATATAAATGAACAAGAGCAAAATACGTAATATATCTGTCAAAGATATTCATCCACCATCTACAGATCTATAGATGCTTTTCCTCCCATTTCGAAGATTAAGTTGGAACTGAATATTTGATTCATTATTTTTCATTATTTTCCTTGACCCATAAATTTGAATACACAAAAGTTTAATCCTTCTTATTCCCTCCAGCCATCCCATCTTGTTAATTACAAGGGATGTTCAAATGAAAAAGTACGAAACGACACTGGGGTATAAATTAAGACTCAAAGTATACTCCATTGATCTGAGTATAGCAATCTCATTCATTAACGAGTAGAAGTATTCCTTGTTCCCAGAATTTCTGTGACCATGATCAGAGCCAGATCTTCCTTGAGTTCACCGCCCGATTTGAAACGCTTCCCTTTCAAATGTTTTTTTAGATCACTTTCTGATGTGTACTGTGAAGACTACGCAGGTTCATCAAGAGCAAATGACAGAAACTGCAGGTTCGGTTCTGCTTCATGATAATGTGCTTCCATAAGTCTTCATGATCATACAATATATCATTAATTAAAATAAAATAATGATGCATTTTAAATTAAATAATGCTTTTGTTGAAATTACTTTTAGGCGTAATACAAATTCTTGAATTAAAAATTATTGTAAATTGAAAATTGCTTCTTGAAATACCGGCAAAACGTGCTAGAAAACTCTATGAGAAGTAATTAGTTATTTTAGTAGTTACTTTTTTTCAAGAGAACAAACACATGAAAGAAACAGGGATACATATTCATGCAATAAGATAGTTGGTCGATCTGCTCCTTTTTGAACTTGATCTAAACTACAATCAGGTTTAAGAAAATTTCATTTAATTTTGATAAAAAAAGAACTTTTAAATATGATATGCATATACATTTTGTTATAAGTCATAAATATTTTTAATTAAATGAAATTAAATGAAAAACTTTAAACCTTGATTGTAGTTTCTATATCTACATCGTAAAAATTAGATTTTCGGCTCAGATGAGAAAAAAACTATTTAAAATCCCCCACCATGTTTGCTTAAATCATGGAATATACTATAAGGTACATTTATAATCAAGAAAATTGAAAACGCTAGCAAATAATCACTTAATCGCCGGATATATTATAAACACTACTACAATTAGACGCTAACAAGTATAAATATTATTGATATTTTTATATCTAATATCAAAATATATTTTCTTTTCAAGCAATAATATTAATTATAAACTTAATAAATATTCTCTTAAAAGTTTATAATTGAAGATATTCACAATTTTTAGCAATTATTTTTAATAATCATTCCTTTCACTTTCCAACTCCTTATTAAAACTTAAAGCGGAGAAAAATTCAAAATTTTTTAAAGCTTTAATTTCTTTCGAATTCCCTTAGAATTTCTCCCTGCAAATATTCATTAAATTAAGAAAACATTACGAAAATATTGCCGGAAAAGTCATTTTATTGAGAATTATTTTATATATAAAAGGAAATGCACGATTTATTCCAAGTGATTAAAGGAACTATTTCTATTACTTTATTCACATTTTCACTAATAGAGTGACTTAAATTGAAAATAATAATATTCATTCAATTTTTTTAATAGAAACATTCATTTTATGAAGTTTGAAATTGAATCAAAAGACTAAATATTTCTTATTGATTTCATCATATCGTAATTGAATTCGAAGAAATGCTTTAAGACCTTTTATTCAAATAATGAATTGATTAGAAAATACGACAAAATCTTTTAAATGTTGTCTTTTAAATTCATTTATTTTGCGTCTTTTGAATTATTTATTTTACTGAAAAATTAATTTCCAAGAATTCAATTTAAAAGATTTTGTTAAAGAAAATTTCTAAATATGTTTGAATTATTATCTGTCTTTGGTAAGAAGCATGTTAAAGCAAATATAACTTAATTAGTTTAATTTAATCGCATATTTAAAGTGTGTTCAGATTAAAAAATACGAAACGACATGATGGGTATATATATGATTTTATTCAAATTATGCACCATAAGTCTGAGCAGAACGATTCCATTGACTAATGAGCAGAATTCTTGTGGCCATGACGAGATACAGGTTCTTCAAAGCATCCTTATGTTCATATGATTTTCTAAATTAAATATTTTTAATCACTAAATTGTTATAGATTCTAAAATGATGTTATTTTAATAGTCTCACATATATACATTTTATCACGTACTAGAATCGTGTTTGGGGAATCAAATCTTCGTGCATCATATTTTCATTTAAATTTGGAAACCTAAATGAAGATGTCTTGGTAATTTGTTTGAAATTGCGAGTTGCGTTTTCCGGTAATGTGATTTCATTTCGAAGTAAAATAAGAAAAAAAAATATGCATTCTGTATCTTCCTTAATTGCAAAGAATCGTCGAAAAACTGAAGAAACTCTCAGACATTTCTGTGTTCAACCCCTACTTTTAGTTCACATTCTCCCTTTGTTTATTTTTCATATCTTGTTCAAATTTTGAATCGTTAATAAAATACTTTTTCTTCGTCCACTTAAATTCAAATAAAATTTTTAAACTCATAATGGATGACACTTGATGTTAATACAGTTTCTTTAATATTATTCATTAATTTAATTTAATTAATTTTTAATACTTTAAATATAGTTTTAGCTCTTCCCAATGAAATTGAAATCAACAGGCAGTACTTCAATCGTCAAAATGCAAGGATTTCCGTATTTTTCCCGTAGAAGGAAGTAAGAGAATTCATTTTTAGCATAAATCAATATTTTTTTAATTAATTGAATTTCGTTTTATATGGCAGAAAAAAATTCTCTTATATAAGATATTTAGAGGGATATAAATTTAGGAATAAATACTGTCAGTGGCGAAACGTATAGATTTCTGGAAAAAATTTCTTTTGCCATTTAATAGGGTGATTCTGTCATATATAATTATATTTTTATATTAATTGTAATAATTCAATAATGAATAAATAAATAAATTCCTCCTTTGTTTACTTAAGTTGTAATTGCAATTTTAAAAAAATATTAATTGTTTATTTTGGGTGTAAGTAAATACACTACACCTCATATATCAGTTAACATGCGTAATTTTTTAAAAAAAAGATTGTAATAAAGATTCTGCAGTATTTATGTACATTTTTTATCAATCATTCTTTATATTTTAAAAAAAGTATAGAGTGAAAATATGTGACACTTTTTGTTCATTTTCCGAAACTCCAAGAAGATTTCAATTTTTAATAATACTTTATTCAATTATCTATCATATTTTGACTGCTTTATTTCAGGACTGGAAATGGATAACTTTACCTTAGTATCGTTTCTCTTATTCCACATTGTTACTTAATTAAAAATAGAAATTGCAGAGTTTAAAAATGGGTAAACGTTTTCAATCAGAGCTTTTCGAACTTGCGTCGTGTAAACACAATATGTTGCCAGCTCTTTCCAAGTTTGTTTAAAGGGCTAAGACTTATCCAATTCCTTGGTCAATAATTACTTTTGTTGAAGGTTTGTATGAAAACACTTATTTTGAAATTTCCCAATTTATAAAAGGGAAGCAAATAAGCTTGGGCAAGTTTCAATCAATTACATATGGTACTTTGATTGAGACCTAAAGATAAAAGTAAACTTACCAGAAAATATTACACAATCATAAATATTTTTACAATTTTTTTAAAATGTATTCGGTAATATATTTTTCAGGTATTTAGCATTGTACTAAAATAATTCAATCTTTCTCCTAAATGCAGATACCCAAAACAGTTCCTGTTTAATTCCGTATAATGAAGTCTATATTAATTGAAATACATTCAATTTTTTAAATCTCCAGGTATTATGCTGTGAAGGATTATTTTATTTGATCTATTTTGAAGAGGATAAAGATAAAGCATATTTTTACCACTAAACAACTTTCAAATTTAACCACAATGGAAGAAGTTTTTTTATGTCTGTATTTGCTACGTTTCTTGTTATCAGAATTTTATTTGATACTTGTTGGATTGTATATTAATAGGATAATCTTTCAAATTCTTGTTATCTATTAATAGACAAAATTTAAAGCTTTATTAATCATTTAATTAATATTTCCTTGATAATAGCTAATATTAATTTAATATATTCTGTTAAAATATATTTAAAACTTTTTTTTAAAAAATCCCCTTAATAACGCTTGAGACTTTGTACAATTTTTTTCTCTATTCCACGAAAGTTGACCCTTATCTTTATTTTTCTTCTCACCTCTAAAAACCTTTTATTATATGACCAGAGAAAATAATTTAAGATTTTTTCTTTATTTTCTACTGTGGCGGATGTCTTTGAGGAAGAAAATATGTATTCGGCCGACAAACTCAGGTTCTCATGTTTTAAAATCCTTCTCTATCTTTCCAAACAGTAAGGAGTCTCCTTCCGTTGAGTATTCTAGGCCATTCCAGCGTTCTTATTTTCTTTAGTGCTTTCTCTTACAGATTCTTAATTCTCATCACATTATATATTTTAACTCAACACTTTCACTATCACTACCATCCCCTGATATAAGGACCATCTATCTAATTAGATGACCCTTTTGCTATCTTTTAACTGTAGTAGAGAAGGTGTCATCTAATAACATAGATGGTTTAGTCCTAGAAAAGAACACAATCTACGAGTTATCTCGTAATTGGAAGTCAATCTGTTAACATCCGAGAATTAATGGGATACCTACCCTTCAGTATATTTTTTTTTCTTAAAGGCTATTGGGTTCTATCATTTTATAAAGCTGTTGTTCAGCAATAAACTTGTTTTGCCCGACCTATTTCTTGTGCTTTGATTAGTGCTGTTTTTTCCGACTTGATTATTAATGTACTTTAACTATTTTAACTTCTCACTCAAGGCGGTGTCATCTCAAACCATATAATTGGCGCAGTATAGCATGCTTTTGTCTCTTGTACCATTAAGATCAAATTAACTAATCTTCCTGCCTACTTACAGATTCTACAAAGAATATTGTTGAGAGAAAAAAAGCAGACTTTTATGATTTTGATAAGTATTTGTAAATACTTAAAAGTAGTAACGTTTGTAACATAAAAAGATCGAAAAAAGGTAAAACAAAAAAAATTAAGGTTACTTTCAAGAAGAGGGTTATAATTTTCCCATCGCTATTAGAACTAGTAATATGTTAATGTTTTTATTAATGTAATAAAAGCATTCAAATTATACTCCCTCCAAATATTTTTGAGAAGTCGTGCTCTTTATTAAAGGCGCATTTTATTTACATGGTTGGGATTAAAATAGCTATGTGCAATCGCCAATAATCATGTAACAAGTTTAATGATTTTTTGAAGTATTAAGTCTTACCATACTTTTTACTTACTATATTTCTTCTAAATTGATAGGTATATAAAAAGTATACCATTATTTATTGCTTTAAAGTATATTTATAATAATTATTTTTCAGCTTTTTGACATCTTCGAAAATGAATGTTTCCTTAGTCATTTATTCAAAATCTCTAATCTCTGATAAAGAAAATATTGGACTAAATTATCTTTTGCATGAATTTTTTGCATTTGTAATTAAGTACAAATTAAAGAAAAATAGAACGTCATCTAATTCTTTAGTTAAACTAAATCTATTTATTTGCTTAGCTGCATATTTTATCTCAACTACGTTATAAAAACTAGAAAAAAATTTTAATAACTTTTTCCTATAAAATATGCTTTCTATTTTCTTTTCCGTGCTATATATTTTATCATTACAAACTCATTATTGCATAAATAAGCTTATCATACATTATTTCTTTCAGTTTTCATAAGTAACCTAAAAAGTGTTTGTAATTATGAGAAAAATGTGTGCACTCTATGTTTTGAAATTTTAGTTTTACGTAAACATTCACACAAATTTTAATGTAAGTAAGCATTTATCAACATACTTCCATCAATCATTTGGATTATCTTCCATATTACATCATTATAATTCCATTATGTTTTCTATTTTCCTTTCTGTACTAGATATTTTATCATTACGTACTCATAATTACACAAAATAAGCTTTTAATAGCAAAAAATATTTCCTTCAGCTTTCATAAGTAACCTAAATAGTTTCTGTAACAATGAAAAAAACGTGTGCACTTTATTTTTTTGAAAATTTACTTTTAAGTAAAAATTTTCACAAATTTTAATGTAAATAAGTATTTATCAGCATACTTCCATCATTCTTTTATATTATTTTCCATATTACATCCATTATCATTCCAGTATTGTGCAGAGAAAAAATGACACATCCGAAATTTAAATCATTTTATATATTTCATAAAATATTTAATTGCATGATGTTCTTATAGCTTAGGGAAATTGGTTCTGTTTAATATATGTGTAGGTTTCACGATCAATATGAAAAACAAGTTATTTGAACGAGAGAATTTAATTTTGAAGAACTTAGAAATCAGAGGTTTGATTATTAGAATGGTCGATTGCCATCAAGAGAAGAACAGGCCTATTACAAATAGGGCTTTAATTTCTGTCAAACTTGATACTTAAAATATTTCTGAGATGGATTTACAAATATTAACTAATGCTTAAAAGATTTATTTGAAGGTAAACAAAACCAATATTTTGGAAAAAAAACTTATCATCAAAACCTACGAGTAGTTTCATGACAAATATTTCTGTAATATTTTTTTCTGCATTCATTTTCTCATAGGCTACAATGGTCTTATTTAGAATGCCATTGCAAACAAGTAGTTATATTTGTAAGATTTAGCTTTATCTCATTTAAGACTTTATTATTTTACTTCATGTAAGTTAACTGCCATCATAAGCCATGAGATCTAAATATCTTACCGGTAATAAAATAATATTTAATAGGTAGCAAGCATTTCAGTTACATTCAGTTTTGTTAACACGTGTATTTTATACAGTAACAGTTCCTTATTCGGGGGGTATATGTTCCATAAATATGCCACGAATACAGAAACTGTGAATACGGAATGGAAATTTATAAGGGATTGTAGGGGATACGTTCCTAGGTGACAAAATAAAACAAGAAACAAATATATAAAAAACAATTTAATTGAGGTTTTTGAACATTTTGATTAATTATCTTAAGTCTTAGGCAATGGTTTGAAGAATTTTGTAATTTTATCTTGAAGGCAGTTTTTAAAGGCTCCTTCAATTCAGACTGATACGCAGCAGTCGTATTAACAATTTGCCTCTTAAAAATAAGACTTCGTTCCATAGATGTTCATAAAGAGATCGCTAAGTTTATTGGCCATTCTTAAACCTTTACTAAGATTTTTTAAATTAAATGCCACGTTTCCAGTGCTTGCTGAAGCTTCTTCCTCAATGAGCTGGAATTTAACATTTCCTTCATGTCGGTTTCAATCAGATCTTCATCCTGCGATTCAAGAAATTCCTGATTGTCACTTGATTCTATCTGTTCAAATCCGTCTCATCCTATTCCATTAGCGATTTCGGCTATGTTTGCAGTTTGCATTTAACATCACACTTTAGACAAAGTTTTAATAAGATCTGTTTTACTTTTTTATATTAGTCTATTTTACGGCATTTACAAAGGATACTGGGTTGGATACCTATTGGAATCCTATTATTATTATATATGTACTTATTAGATCCGCAAATAAAGAAATTTTTATCCACGAATATAGGTATTGGGTCACATTTTTTAATCCTCTAATAGTGAAAACGCGTATGAAGGAAGGGCGAATAAGGAGCTTTTACTGTATCTGATTCTTAAACACATTTCCTGATCTCTCAGAGAGTAATTTATTATCTAATTGGGCAATTTTCTTAATAATAATATACATATTACATTAATCAACCTAAAAATAGGTTTTAAATCATTATTATTGATTTAAAATTAGAAATTTTTATTGATTTAAGAGTATTTCTTAAACCTTATCTTAGAATAATATTCATAACATTCTTCTGCTGTTGATTACGCAAATGAAATTATAAAAAATTTTGAACCAAACCTATATAAATAAAAGCAAATCTTTGTCTGTATGTCTCCTGCACCGTTCATTTGATTGAGATGAAACTTAGCCAGTTCATTGTTTACACCTTTGCGGTGGTTATTAAAAAAGTGCAATTATCTAAAATTTTAAAAAAATCAAATCTCAACCGCATCTATTTACTAATAATTTATCTCCAAATATCTCTCCGAAGAAACAATAGAGTCTGTAGAAATGCGAAATCCAAGTTAAAGATTAATATTTTGTAGTTATAGTTCGCAAATGTCCTGCAAGTCATTTTCAGCGGTAACAACTTTATTACAGATTATGCGAGAAAGTTTTGGGGAACCATCTCTAGGGGTTTTAAATTTTAATTACATTTTTAAGTTTTTTGCAGTAACTACCAAAAATATTGCCGTACAAATAATTTTTCACCATCTTATTTTTCAAAAATCATTATTTCAAATGTATTAACAATTTTATGGTATAAATACATTTTCCACGTTTAATAAATTTTAAAAGAAAATATTTTAATCACATTTTCTAACATTAAATTTGAGAATTCTGAACGGATATTAAACGAATCCCGAGATATAATAAATAGCTTCTTTTAATACTACTTTTATTACCAATTTTAAAAGGATATACAAATTTAATACGTATAAAAATGAATATTTGCTTGTTTGTATTTTATATACTGTCGCAACTTTCGTCCTATTTCGATAAAACTTTGCCAAGTTATTGATTGATTGCAGTTAATATTTTTTTTCGGTCGCAGCAACGCGCCGGGTACCAGCTAGTAATTTATAAAGTTTGATTTTTGAATAATATTAAACAGATAAAAGAAATCATTAAATTATATTGCAATTAAAATATATTTAATAGAAAATTAAAATTAAAATATCAAAAATATAATTGAAACGATTATATTTAATATATCTGTTAATTATTACAATATATATATCTTGCAATTCATTACAGATTTAAGTTATATTGTCTACACTTTTTCACATAAAGCATATATATTACTTAAAATCGTTTTCAACTCAATGTGATTCTGAAAATTGTATTCAATTATTCTTAATAAATTACTAAGAAAATACATTATCAAGATTTCTACTTGAATTGAAATAAGTCATTCAGATCGTAAATTTAATAGACTTTTACATTTCAAAGGACGTAATTTCTCTGTTCAAACACTCATTATCTATGAATTTAAATATTTTTTTATATAATTTAAGAAGTCTTTGGGTTTTTAAAAAAAATAAATGAAATTTTTAAATTATTCAATATTAGTCGTTTTTCATTGCTAATTTTGCAAACTAAAAGCTGTTGGAGTTCCAAGAAAATAATTTAAAAATGAGTTGCTGTAAAATTTAATTTCATAATGCGATGCCTAAGTTCTTAATCAACTTCAAAGAATTAAAAAGCAGTCTTTTAATGTTACCTTTGACATAGATATTATGTATGAGTATATTTTCAACAATTTAGTTTTTAATGTCTGGCTGGTCTTTATCGTGAGAGTTTACTTCGCATAAATAAAATGTTATAAACTATATAAATTTTAAAGTTAAGAAATTTTTTGATGCTTATCATTTTTAACTACTATAGATAGCTATTGTTACATAGCAATTAATGCTTGAAAATAATATTTCAAGCATAAAATTACTAAAATGCTAATTTTATTAATTTGAAAAATTAAATTCTACCTAAATTATTATGCTTACTAGATTTGTTTAAAATGAATCTCATATTTTATAATGTGGATGTATACAATACCTAATATTTTAAAATATATAATATGTAAACAAAAATCCTCAATTCTACATTCATGTTGACTTCAGTATCTTAAAATAGAATGAAGATAAAAAAATAATGAATTTCTAGGTGAATAAAGAAATATTAATCGAAACATACATTTAATTTTATTAATAATAGAATTTTGGAAGCAGCATTTCTTTTATTTAAAGGGTTGTTTATAAAATGAAAATGAATAAAAGAACTTTTTTTTTCAAAGTACCAAACAAAGAACAATAATTTTTAATGAAAATTGTGTAGATAATTGGAAAATCTTAAAACAAACATTCTAAACATTTTATAAAAGTTCGTTTTTCAATCTTTTTTATTTTATATTTCAATTTTGAATGAATAAGTATGAATTTTTTACTATTTATCCATATCATGTAAACCTTCTTTTATATTTTTGAAAAAATAATCTCATTTACAGTATTAACTTTATATTGAAATTTTCTCATCACTTAGTTTCAATTTTATGCTTTTTAACATCTTTTATAATTAATTTATTAGTTAAAAATATAGTGCATAGTTTTAGAAATATTTAACCAGAGTGCGCATTATAAAAGAAATCCGAATTTTATTTCAATTCCTTCCCATTGATAGTTTTAAATTTCTTGTCAATGAATTAAAATTAATTCATTGTTAATTAAAATATACATTGTCATGTAGGATATAAGAGCCAACTAAATTTTGAACTCCAGAAGGTAAATAATAGAGATGAAAAATTAAATAGAAGAGAAATTATATATTCCATAAAAAATGTGATAAATTTATCTTGATTAATTTTAAATGGGTGCAAGATTTCTCTTTATTGCTGCCTTTTAATTCTAATCCCTTGCCACAATTTAGGAATGTCCCTTGAAATCTCACAGTACGCTTTTAAGTGTCCGAGGGACGTGATCATCGTTCAAGTGCTGATCTTCCGGTGTTCCTCGAGGGGCTCATTCTTCACAACCAAGACACGACCCAAGAGAGCCTAGTGCCATTGCATTATCCTTTCCCCCAGCTCCATCCTTTGCTTTCGTGATTTTTTTCGGCTTCCCACATTCACAAAATGTCCCTTGAGAATAAACTATATTATGGCGACAGGAGCAAGAGCTACCGCCAAAAATTGCATTATTTGATTTATTTTGAAAATGATAACGCAGTCGATAACTCAGGTCATAATTGGTAATGGAAGATAAATATTTTAAATGCTTAAAATACATGATAGATTGTCAGAGTAGACAAGTGAGTAAACTTTTGTCAGTAGAATATAAATAAAGTTATCTCAAAAAAAAAGAAAAAGAGAAAGAAAAAAGAAACATAAATATATTTTATAGATATTACAAGTATTATAATAATTGATCAAATGAGTTGTATATTAGAAGAATTGATATCACCTCTTTCATGATAAATTGACAATAATATTCGGATAACCATAATCTATTCACTATCTGTTTACTACGAGGAGTGATCCAAAAAAGTTTGCAAGGCAAAGGAAAAATGCATTATTATAATTCAATACAATGTACAAATGGTAATTAAGAGACACACGTGGAAGCCACTTTACCTAATCACCAATCCTGTTGAGGGATTTATCACACCGCTGGACTAATTTGTTTAACATGTCTTGATAATAATCAGGTACCTGGCTTTTGAGCCAATACTCGGCACCTTTTTTAACTTCATCGTCTGATATGAACTCTATTTCGGATAAGTGCTTCTCCCATGCTGTGAAAAGCAAATAGCTACTGGGAGCCTAATGATAGCTCTATGGTGTGTGGGGGGGGGGGGAGAACTCCCACCTATACGTTTCCAGCGATGTATCTACCCGCTTCAAAAGAACAACACTACTTTGCCACATGTTCTGTATTGATTGCTTTACCCCCTCTCCCTTAAATTTCAACTATTTATCTGTGAATGCCTGATTGGATCATATTCTTGGCCCATAGAAATTGTATAGAGGCTCACATCTCTGTGCTGACGTTTTGCTATTACTGTCGTTATTCCATGTCTCAGTATTAACAGTCTCTCTCACGTGGCCGGTCTAAGACAACTGGCGCAATCTGTCTCTACTCTGGGTAACAATATTTCCATCTACAATTTTTACTTTAAAAATACTGCTACTTGTAAACATTTTTTAGACTACCCCCACCCGTAAATGCTTATTAAATTAAAATTAAAATTTTCTTTGTATAAAATTAGAAAATTAGATTTAGATTTTTTTGCATTTAATGTACATTTGTTTGCAGACAGCATATAGATCAAAAGTAGAGATAATTTCCGGATAGCTATAATCTAGAAACTATAGCAGATTTCTATATATTTGTTAAATTAAAAGTTACGCTTTTTTTGCATCAATAGAATATTATTTCTAGATTTCTTGTTTTCAAAGTACATATCTTTGGAGAAAGCATATGATCTAAAATGCGTATTTATCTGCAATTCTTAACTGATATGAAAATAATAAAAAAATTAATTCTGAAAATTATCATCGAAAATAATATTTGGGGCTCGTTTTATCATTAAATCTGGAATATAATTTCCAAATAAATTATTAAACTCTTCAAATTCAAGAAGATTACAAATTCCTCAGATTCAATTCAATAAAGCCGCTTTTCTCTACCATCTTAATAACTAAAGAAAAAATTCTGAATCTCAAAAAAAAAAAAAAAAAAAAAAATTAAAACTGCACATTTTGAAAAAATGTGCAATTCTCTCTCTAATTTTTTCTTTATATCATTTTAATAATATGTTTATGTCGTTTTATATCCATTTAAATTATAAGATACAGTAGCATTGTTAAAAAATTGTTCCCATGATTTTAAGTATATATATATATATATGCCAAAGTTGGTAGTTGTTGGTAGTAAAAAGTGAAGTAGTCTAGCCTGCAGAGCACCAGTTATAATATGCTGTGACTAAGATACACAAAGATGCAGACGCATTCATCTTTATTATTTCTACATTCAAGAAACTTAAAATTATTCATTCAAGCTGGAATATATGAAATAATTCATTTAAACAGGAATTACTGAAACACGTATTTTGCACAATATTCTAAGATACAGCTTTTGAAATGCCTATTATGAGTAATAATGGTTTTCTGGGAATTGTACATTTTTTTTCTAAATAAGTGTTGAGTAAATGGTTTTGTTGGCTTCGATTTTAATTCCGTAAGAAACCCTTTTTACATCGTTTACCTAAATTATAATCAAGGTAATAAATGTGACTAATAATTTTCGGC
The DNA here is from genome assembly GCA_026543055.1 of Argiope trifasciata. Classification (NCBI taxonomy): domain Eukaryota; kingdom Metazoa; phylum Arthropoda; class Arachnida; order Araneae; family Araneidae; genus Argiope; species Argiope trifasciata. The sequence continues at coordinate 1,721,644 of JAPMOQ010025704.1, forward strand.
ATAACACTGAAATGACATGTGATGATAATACAAATATCATTCAATAAATCCATAAATAAATCGATAAACACCACCAACATACATATAATTACCCGACAGTGAAATTTTCATTGACATATAAAAAGGATTGTATCTATTAGATTAGTTGTATCTTACTGAAAAATTAAAACCTGATTATTCGTACATTATATAATAAGATTCATAAGGGAAAAAATGCTACAAGATAAAATGACCTATTCTTATTAATAAATAAAAAAACAGATTGGGTGTATATCTGTCAATTGGCACTGTGTAGACAATTCTGTTTGAACCTGAACTACAAAATTTGGGTATAAAAACACTTCAGAAAAACTAAACTGAGTATTCTGAAGATTTTTTTAAGATTAATTAGATTATTTTTTATTCATAATTAGAATTTTAATCATTTGAAAATTAAACATGATTTTAAAGTTTTTCAAAATATTAATTCACAAAATTAGCTTTTAAAATTTTAAAAAGCAATGTTTTTTCAATTATTTAAATTAATTTAATATGCAACATTTTCTTTAATTTTAAAATTTAAGAAAGGCTTTTGCGCATTTCCAATAATGTATTTCAATGTTGTAATAAAATTGAAACGTATTTTATTGTTTGATACAGTGTTTCATCGAGAAATTTTTCTGATGTTAAAAAGATTTTGGCTTATAATTTTCGTTTGCAGAAAAAAAAAATTTAATAAGGAAGCAAGTTTGAAATAGCTGTAACAAATTATGGATACAAAATCAATAACACACAACCATAATGATAAATCTGTAGATTTGATGACGTAGGAGGTGAAAATAGATGACCCAGAATATTCAAGAATTATAAGATAATTTCATTTTGATTCATGTTTAAAAGTTTATTCTAAAACATTCGATGCTCTGACAAGGAATCTGTAAAAAGTACTGTTGATTCGAGAAATGCTACTTAATCGATTGAATTATCTTATGTTTGATCTCCAGTGAATTTTTACGGGTTTCAATTTGTTTTGATTTTTTTTTTAAATTCTTTGTTTGTCTCTTTTTTCCCAAAATTTCTTCAAGTCCTGCTTTCTGTATAGTTCCGCTATGCCTTGCTACCTGTGAATCGTGTTTTGGAGCAAAAATAAACACCTTTATTTTTAAAAGTCTTTTTTTTTCCAATGCCAGAAATCAAATCTTTCTTTTTGATACTTCAAAATAAACCTATAAACAGTTTTTCCCCTAGTACAAATTTCTACAAAGTCTGCCTTTGTTTATGTTAACTTTACAAAATTAATTTTCTCAATTCACAAAAATAAACATGTCGCTTCTCTAATAAGTTAAGAGCATTAAACTTCAGATCTGCCTCCCCCCCCCGCCATCTGAGGAGGGGGTCTTTAAGACCAGCCAAACACATATCTGATTCGTCTTTTCTTTACCATCCGGGACTCATGAATTGTTAATAAAATCACTTAAAATTCAACCAGCTGAACATGTCACACCAATCTTTAAGCTTTTAGTTGAAGCAAATATCTAAGCCTAGAACTGAAAGATTTCGCAATGTTTCTTATAGATTTAAATAAAGTCGATGAAGGCGCACTAGTGATACAGATATCCAGAGGACAGAAAGCCCATAATATATTGAAAAGGCGAGAAAGTTCTTAAGAATGAATAAAATCTAATTCAGAAAGATTGTTTCTCTTGACGGCTATTTCCAATGATGTTGCTAGATGAGATGCTATGTTGTAGGAATGCTTAGAATCAGGTTTAGAATGGAGATTTGTTGATGATAGCTTACTATGCATTAAACTTCTAAGTGAAAAATTTACTTTGGCATTTTTAGTAAATGCTTTTCAAATTGAAACATACTTCAAATTGGTATTGAAAATTATCAGCATATTTAACTTGAAAAATATTTTCGTTTAAAATAGTCTCCCGTGACATGTTTTTCTACAAAAATATTTTAATTACTAACATTGTACACCTGGAATATGAAAATATTATTAACATACAAATAACAAAGCGTTATTTGAAAATACTATTACTAGTAAGTTTATACAGAATGCTTTGTAAGATGATGGCTAGTTTATTATTTACGCAGGTATATATTCAGAATAAATTTTTGAAGAATATATAAAATATAAAATTTTGCATAAAATAGATTTAAAGAACACTTTTGAAAACAAGTGTATCTGTTCAAAGAAAAGGTTTGAAAACAGATTTTTTTACCTTCGATATTATTATTTTATCAAATAAATAGTTTAAAATTCTGGTGATAGAGCAAGTAATATACCTCCGGGTTCCTTAAATTAGATATAAATAGTATATTTGTCCAATCTAAAATCCAGGGTTCATCTAATAAAAACAAAGATATTTTTCTGTTTATAAATAATTATTGCAGCCTCAAAATGCTTTTAAGCGAACAGAATCAACTCTATGATTTAAGAGCTAAAAACATGACGAGAAATTATGGCATTAAATTTTAACAAAAATTTTAAACTTAATTTTTATTTACTTGATTTGTTACTATTTATGAACTAACATAGATGTTAGGTCATAACACACACACACTAACCCACACACACACACACACACACATATATATATATATATATATATTCCCTACAAGTAATTTTTGATTAAATTAGGAAAAGATGAACGGACTGAAACTTTAGAATTATTTCAAAAAAATTAAGCATGTTAAATGAATACTGTAAAACGATTAAGGAAGAATTCAGAAATATAGAGTAAATATAAACGTCACACCAGACAGGTTTTGGTGTACAAAAATTTGACAATACTGTATATTTCTAATAAGAATAACAAAATATGTAATTATATAAGTTTTAAAATCTAATGGCGCTAAATTTCAAAATTAATAAACTATTTTAAGACAAATTTTTCTAACACTTTTAAAATTCAACAACATGCATTAAATTTATCTGAATCATCCACAAATTGTTCCGAGGCATTCTTTCAAGATAAATTACTCCGTCTGGATCCTTCCAAATTTAGAAACCTCGTTTTAAAATCATTTAGAAAGTTGAGCGAGAGATTTGAGGTTAAAGTGAGACGCATCAGATACTTCCATTAAAATGGACGATTTTGAAAGCGATTGCTATGTAATCTATAAAGCTCTATCTTTCTAGAAAAGTAAGAAAGGAGTGAGGAGAAGGATTTACTCGAGTGTTGTCAGAATCTTTTGAGACTTCCCCTTAAAACATTTGATGGATTTGGAATTGGATGCTTCTCTAAATGCATGTATTCTTTCGGGACGTGTAGTGGGCCCATGTTTCTTTAATGAAAAACTAGACCTATCCAATTCGCATTTTTTGATCGTTTCTAGAGGGACTCAATAAACATTTTTCTTCTTTGTAAATACTTAAAATTTAGTGGTATGGGCCTTTCCTGGTTTACTCTTTACATCTGATTAAAATATGTTTTTTCAGCTGAAATTTGTTAAATTTAAAAGCTAAAAAAATATATCGAGAGAAAAAATTGAGATCTATTATATGTGAAATAATGACCAAATATGTGAATATGCCAATTATTTACCGGTAGTTATGAAATTTTGACAATTTATCGTGATTTTATATGACTATATTTCAGAAAGTACGAATATATTTTTTTCTCTGTGAGTGTAATAAATTATTGTTAACAGTTAATGTGCTAGTTGTGTGCTTTGTCAGAAAGTTTCACAAAATTTACACTATTTGTAATTTTTTCTTTCCAAACTGTCTTTTAAAAAGAAGGTAAAAATACATTCAGATTTATTACCTACTAAATAGTTTTTCTGAAAATAATTTTAAAAATTAATTTTTAATTTTTAAAAAAACGTTTTATTTCTTTTTGTATAAATCATTATTTTGTACAATTAACAAAACTGATATTTTAAATGCAGTTAAAATTCTACTTAAAATTTATAAATCGATTCTTTTTAAATAATAATACATATTTTAAATATTATTTAAATAATACTGTTCCTCGATTAAATTTGTTGTAAAACATTAATTTATTGAAGACATAATTTTGACATTCAATTATGCATTACAAACTCACTTTCAAGGTAATGTTTTGTGGATACTTAAAAGATATAAGCTACTTATCTTTTACCTAAACTCTTAGTATATATGAAATTCTTGTAAAATTTGCATCAAAATATGCGAACTTTCTTATTAAAATTTTAGAGAGAAATCATTTGTAACTCACTGATAATTCGACTAACATTTACTAGCCATTTTGATTAAAATTCCTTTGATATTAAAGGAACTCGTTATATATTATCTGCTAGAATCAGGCGAGATATGATTTATAAGAAAAATACACTTTGTATTCAGACTATCATCGCATTCCTCACGAATTTTTGATATTTCATGACTATTCATGTAAATATATTTAATGTAAATTCGTGTCTGTATTACATTTTCTACAGGTATTTTGATTGCTTTTAAATACAAATACTCTTATGCTTTGTAAAATTCCAATACTATTTGTCAGTTTCAAATGTTTGTAAATGATTAAATAAATTGTACTGATGAATCATGAGAGACTTGAATATATTTTTGTATGATCTTGCAGTATACAAGAGATCCGCTTTTGTTATGATCCAAAGATTTATTTTAAATTTTAGGCAACTATTTTTTTTTTAATTTAAGATATGAATTTATAAGACCAGATTAAAAAAACGAATAATTATATATTTTATGATGCTTGCAAAAGTAAATGTATTTTTGAAAAAATACGAGTTAAATCTTTGTGTTATTTCCAAATTTTATGTGATATATTTAAAAAGAAATTGTTATCCCTATAGAACAAGCGAAAAAGAGATACACTGTTTCGTGACTAAAATTAACTCATTTATAGTGATGTAGCATAAAGATCTATAATAAATAATTTTTTTAAAGATTAATATGAAAAAGTGCTCAGTGGTGCATATTTTTAATTTGCTAGAGATCTCTCGATTTCGATGTAAAATTCTTAAAATAATGATTTTCCACTTTTCATAATTATATGGATTTCAGTTGCTAAAAAATGAATTTTCTTATATAAATGTCAAAAATATTTTACTGTATGCAATGCCAGCATTAGGGAACTGTAAAACATTTAAGTGTTCATTTTTTGAGAAATATATTCATTCACTCAAACAATATAAAATATAAATCTTCTCATCATTTAAAGCCCTTTAGCGAATGAAATTATGTGTTTATCTTTAATGGTGTATCTATTGGATCACGATAAATGTGAAAATATTGTATTTTCATCATTCAATAAAATCTTCAGTAAATCAATTTGATACATTGTTTATTGTTTGAAATTATTATTTGAATCCATTTGACTCGGAAGTATTTGTTTTAATTCCTAGTCATTAAATTATTAAGGCATGTTTCAATTTCTAGATATTAGATTAGTTTTGTTTTAATTCCTAGGCATTATATGAAATTTTTGTTTGAATTTCTAGACATAAATGAAAATTTTGTTTACATTTCTAGACATTAGATAAAAATTAATTTTTAAAACTTCCAGTCATTAGATCATGTTTTGAATTTTAAGTATTAGATGAAATTTTTATTTGAATTCATAAGCATTAGATGAAAATTTTGTTTTAATTCCTAGGCTTTAAAAGAAAATTTTATTTAAATTATTGGGCATTAGATCACATATCGATCCCAAACAGACTTTAAATCTAAAATTTCTTAACGATTGGTAAAAGAATTTTAAATTGAAAGAATTGATTTCTATCAATTATTAAATTGATAGAAATCATTATAAAAATATATTCGTCATCTACTAAAACCAAAATATAATCAATTTATTCTCAAAGTTTTCAAAAATGATGCATCTCTTACAATTCCAAAAATCTCTCAAATAAATAAATTTTTAAAATCAAATTCAAGTTTTTTGATATAGTGTTTGCCCGTAGTCATTCTTTCTCCACTACACTTTTCACTTTTCAGAAATATCTATTTTTATGCCACCAGAAACATACACAGAATAATTTTGTTTTTCTTTACCTCGGTAGTCATTTTTGACTGACGGTTTTTATATTCCACAAGTACATGCTGTACTATCTACTTTTATACGCCTCCAAAGGAGCAAAAAATACCTTCTGTATTACATTTTGAAATTCCCAACTCTTTACTTTCTTTACTGTCATCCCCACAGATTCCCTTAAAAATGTTTTTATGGTCTAAAACCCGATTTTAGTGGTGGTGTTAGAGTATGTACATAGTTAAAAGGAGTAGAAGTTCTGCCATAAGAAAAGCTACAAAATACTTTGAGTGGGTTGCTTTTAGGGAGAAGGCTTATATATCTAAAACATATTCAAAATGTTGGCATTTAATTCCTAAAAATGTACTGAGATCTGTTTAAAATTTTTTGTAAGTGATGTAGTTTTTCATAATTCTCGTTTCTCATAAAAATAAATAGTTACTTAAATAAAAGAGAGCTCAAATCTCAAATGATTGTAATGGACTTCTTGATATTTTAAATCTTTGTGCAGCGCTCAAAAACACAAATTACTATATATTTAAATTAAATATTTATTTATATCTATAGATATTTTAACTGTGTTACACAAAACTTGAATCAAAATTAACTCACCGCTTTAAACTTTTGCTTCTTCAATGAAAAATTTAGGTAAAAATTCTTTTATTTTGTGTATTGAATACTTGTATATTGTGTCTTATAAATAAACTTTTTAGATGAAAAATTAAAATCGTGGCAACTAGTATATCGGACCTTATATCTTGACATAGAGTATAATAATAGGAAGAATGCCAAAACATCTGCAAATTGCATAACTTTTTGAGGAAATGAAAGGTTGACAAATATAAATTTTGGCAATATTTGTGGCTTTTATTAGTATTTATTTTTTATTTTATTATATTTTTTCAAAATTCTGTTCAATAAAAAAATTAAAAAAATTTTTAATTTAAATTCTTATATTTAAAATGTGTAATTAGCAATTTTTGGATAATTTTCTCATTTTAATCAATATTCTATATACCTATTCAATGATAAAGTACATAAATATTCAATGAAGTTTGATACATAAATACATAAATATTCTACTAAGAAATATTGTGAGATAGAATTATTAATTAATAAAGTCAAATAATATCCTAAGAAGACAAAAACTGTTGGAAAATGTGAAAACTTTATTCAATTATCGGAAAAAAAATAATCATTTCAATTGGAGTATGTACAGTATATTGTACCAGTTTTCTTCAAAATTCTTGAAACAGATTGTTTCTTTTTAGTCAAAAATTCACTTTGCATTTCAGACATGAGATGTTTCCTGTCAACATGAAATATTGATGCTTCAAAGTAATTGATAATTCAGAAACAATCGTGTGAATTTGAGAATTCTAAGAAGCAATGACATTTTACCAAATATCGAATGTTATAAACGGCATTTTGTAAAGAGAAGACAAGACTTGAAAGAATTTTTTAAAATTCAACTTGTTACAGGGCTTTACTACAAATGCCTAAAACAGGAATTGACTCGGAATGTCCCTCATAATGGGCATACATTTTGATTTAAATATATCAACAAAAAAGTAAAAGAATCCCGAGATTTCATTATAAAATATTCAACATAGTATAAAGATACTCGTTTCCATTTAAAGTTTTATGCATAATGAATGGAAATTTTAAAAGGTATTTTAAACAAGGTTCTCATATCCGGGAAAATTAGGTACTCAAAAATAATTTGTTGACAGAAAAGTGGACATGTAGATATGTTTACCAAATTAAATTATATAATGCAAAACTGATTTTCAAATGTGGCTGGTGGATTATAATAATCGGATATTGCTTAAATGCAAGGGATATTCAAATGAAAAGGTATGAAACGACACTGTGGGTGCAATTGAAGACTTTATTCGAAGTATACACCATATGTCTGAGCGCAACGACCCTACTGACCAACAAGCCAAATGATTCTTTGAACCCAGAATTCATGATATTGTGACGGGACCCACAGCGTCAGATCCACCTTCACAGCGTCCTTGAATTCGCCGACGGCAATTTAAGTGCTTCCCTTTCAGATATGTTTTGAGAACAATTAACTCCGATGCGTAATGCGAGACACCCCGAAGATTATGCGTCCATCAAGAACTAAAGATCGAGGCTACTCACAATTTATGTGGTTCTGCTCCAACAAGCGTCCACACTATTCTAGGTGGACGTGGAATAGGATAAATTCAAGTGGGAATATTTGGTCATCTGCCTTACAGCATGGATATGCCACGCTGCGACTTTCATTCGTTCCCTGTAAAAAAAAACTGAAGGAAAACTCGAACGGTAAACTCAAGGAAGCTTTATAGATCTGGGTGAGATCACGGCCACAGAATTTATGGGAACAAGGTATCATTCGGCTCGTCAATCAATGGGATTGTTGTGCTCAGGCCTATGGTATACAATTTGAATAAAGCCTTCATTTATACCTATAGTGTGGTTTCATACTTTTTCATCTAAAAATTCTTTAAATATGCGATTAAAATTAAAACACATGTTATAGTTCAGCTTAACATGCTTCTTACCAAAGACGGATTATTTAGAAATGGTCTTCAACAAACTCTTTTTCATTGAATTCTTAGAAATTGATTTCTTTTCATTTGAACACCTCTTGTAGTAAAAACTGAAATAAAACAAAAAAACTGAAAAACCAAAGTTGTGTTTTTTTTTCTGTTGTTGATGCTGAATTTTACAAACTATTTCCATAATTCAGACAAGTTGTATGAACTTGAATGTTTACACTCTTGTAATTGGATTACTGTGCTATTATAGATTTCTCTTGAATATAATCCATACTTTAAATTCTATCTGATGTATACTTATCTTTCATCGCCTTGTGAAAGTTTCTGTTTCATGTTTCCGGTGTATCATTGCATTACAAAATTCTCTTGTTTCTGCACATCTGGAATATTCATAAAGTTTGTAAATGAGCTTTCCGGCAACACAAGGTATAACACTCCTTTAAAAAGTTATCATGTTTTGTCTAGACTTCGAATCACTTGGAAAATATTCCACAACCCTTGTCTCCAGATTCCGTTCGAAAATGAGATTACAAAGCTATTTTTAGAATTTCTCACGTAGAAGCCTAAACTTTATTCCAAGAATAGCAATGCAGATTCGAAATTAAGTTCATATGATGGCGCACGTGATGTTACTGGTAGATACCTTAGGATTTGCATGCATAAATTTTCAGTAAACACGATTGCTGTGAAAGAATTTTCAATTTAATTCCTGGTAAATTTTGTAGTTCCGTATTCCTAAAAGCTCTAAGATGACAGAAGAATGTCTGAAATTAGAATGTAAAACTAACCAAAAGTTTTTCCAATAAACTTAGAAAAGAATAAAGAGAGTAAATATGACTTTAAGATTCTTTTATCAGCATTTTGTTTTTTGTTGCTAATTTTAAATGAATTTAACCGACAACTTATTTTTCTGCAGTGCATACTCGTATTTAAATCTAAAAAAGTAATAAGAAAAGTCTATTTTTTTCATGAACACTTATATAAATATATATATGTACATTTAAACAATCTTCAATAATCTGTTACTTTATAATTTAAAATTATTTCCTAAGCGTTTCAGCTTACGAAAATTAAATATGTATAATAAATGTAATGTCAAAATACTGAGCCAAAAATATTAGGTTGTTCGGAAAGTAATTTCGTTTTTTCCTGACAAAGGATTTAATTGCATTTTTCGCACCCAATTTCATACTTAAACCACAAAATCATTTTATGTTTTAAGAGCTGATATAGCAAGGCTTGAGTGTAAAAAACTGCAGCTGATTCTTCGCAGTAGTTTTTGGATGGTGCCCTTTTAAATATGGAGAGCAATAAACAGCATTTTCGTCATTTTTTTCTTTTTTGCTATAAAAGGTAAAAATGCTGTTCAAGCCAGAAATAAATTAGCCAATATGTGTGGAGAAGATGTGTTAACAGTACATCAGTACCAGAACTGATTTGCAAAATTTTTCCTTCAAATAAGGAGGCCAAAAACCACCTCGATCAGTTTTTTTTTACAGCAAAGACCAAAACTTTTATGAGCGTGTAATCATGTTACTACCAAAAATATGGCAAAAGGTATTAGACCAGAATGGCAATTTTATAATTTAATAAATAATTTATTCATTAAACGAAAATTTCTTTTCATTTTGTCAAAAAAATACGAAATTACTTTCCGAACAACCCAATAATTCAAGTAAGGATAGTATATATATATATATATATATATGGACACTATATCTTAAATTGAACAAAAAGTGCATGTCAGTTATTAGTTATAACTGCATTATACTCTCTGAGAAAAGTAAAAGGACATTTGTATGTAGTGCAAATAAAATTCTTGTAAATAGAAAATCCTCCCCCTCCCCATTTGATTTTATTACTTCAAATATTTGGTTTAGCATCTAATCATATCAAGTTTGAATTTTAATTTAATAAAAGATTAAAATATAATTTGGACGGGTCATAATATTGAACAGTATAAAATAGAGGTTGCTTCGCACATGGAATTCTTTAAAAAAAATTCCTTTATAAGATAGTTTTATCATAAAAACGCTGACAATTTATTAAGATTGAAATGTAAAATTAGTTCACATGCCATTTCAAAAAGACATTAAACTTACTATAATGTTTAAACAATCGCATCACAAAATCTTTTCTATTCATATTGTAAAACTGTGAAATCATTTTAAAATTTTGCAATAAGTATGATGAAAAAAAATAGAAGAAATCAGAGAACAGTGTATCAATTTTAATGCAATTACCACAGTTTTCGGACATGAATATTTTAGAAACTAACATTGATGATGACTAACGTTGTTATTGATATGAATTACAATAACAAATAATTTAAATCGGAACACCATTTAGAATGTTGACTATATTCTTTGTTATTGTAAGATGCCAATAGCAAATTTCTTTTCTCTCAAATTCTTTTTTCTTGATCTGAATTGCAGGGGTATCATCTGAAATTCAATAATTAAAATGTTTATCACACCATCAGATTTAAATTGAATGCATTCCCCATTAAAATTATCATATTTTAAAATTATAAATGATTATATATCTATGAATCTAAACAAACAAAGGAAACTTTCTTAAGAAATTCACTACCTTTGTTCAAAACAAAACAAGCTTCTTAATATTCTTTATTATATTAAGATATGAAAAAAATGGCCTTCAATTAGACATATAAATTTGTTTAGTTGTTTCAATATCATTTTCTATTTGTCTAAAATTAATTTATTAAAATCATGAAAGGTTGTTGCTTTAGTTAATTATTGCTAGTTTAAGACAAAAAAAATTTAAAATATCTTGAAAAGAATTATTTTGAAGGAAAAAATATGTTTCTTTAAAGTATTTTGTTTAAATTAAAAGAGCATTAAGAACTTTTCTCTTTCGATGAATAACTTTTAACGGTTTAATTCTGGCAAAATTAACTTGAAAACAGGAGTTCCTTTAACATAAAAAGAAATCTCATCTATTTTATTTTTTTAACTATTCGTTACACTTAGTTTAATTTATTAAATATAGGCATTCAGTTTATTTCATTCTTTATTTTGTTTTAAAGTAAAGGTAGAGTTTTTTGTTTTTGTTTTTAAATTATATCTTCAATTACTATTCGTTTTTTAGGGATTTGGGAAGCAAAATACTATAGTTGGCCTTATATATTTAAAAACGAAAAATAAATAATTATAATGTCTAAAATTCTTAAGATTCATTAATTAGTATTCTTTTTTCGTTTTAACTAGGGTTTTAATACAATTTTCTTAACAAAAGTTAATCGAAAAATTTTAAATAACTGATATATTCCTTATTTTTTCTAGCCGTACTTTTTAACACAAAACCTGAATTTATATATTTCTAACAGGATTTGAAACATATGTATTTTGATTTCCTCGAGATTGCTTTTTTTTTAATTACTCTCTGAAATTGTTAATTTTTAATATGGAATCTTTATTTTCTTATTCGACATTTTTTAATTCAAAATAATGTTATTAAATATCTCATATTCAAAATACAGATTTTATTTCATTATATATAGAATTCGCATTTCATTATTTATTCATGACATTCACATTTCACTTTATGCAGATTTTCAGATTATTTTTGGTAAAAATACGTAATTATTTCCATGTAAATATTTTCACAGGTTATTTTTAATTTGTCAAACAGTAATTTATTGCAGACTTCTTTTTGTGTATTCACATAAATGACACTAATAAAATGTGCACCTTTTATTATGGCTCATTCAATAAATATGTATCATTTTTAGTCAAGACGTTGTCAATCTATACTTATAATAAAGCTCAATATGTGTGTGTGTTGTTCTCTACCGGCGAGACTGTTGACATATAGCTACCAAATTTGGCACATGTATACGGGGATACAGAAATGCGCACATGAGTTCCCTGTTTTGGAACTTTTAATTAGAGTTTTAATTTTTAATTAAAATTTCTCTTTTTTTTTCTTTCAAAATTTCTCTTTTCAAAAAAAAAAAATCTGTTTATTTCCCTATTGCCAAATGAGTAAAACTTCTGTTTTTTTTTTTTCTTTCCACAAACTAAAAAAGTAAGTTTTAACATTTTTTCAACCAATTATTTCAATCGATTCTGTTTATTTTCTTAATGTTTGATACATTTAAAACTAAACATTGTCAATTAATCGATCTCTTCGTGGGGAATCTGAGAAAATGTTACAGTAAATAATATTCTTGAAAAAACAAATTACTTCATGCTTTGTAAATCATATTTATTTTGCCAGAATATAAACATATATAGAAAATAATATAATATAAAATTCAACAATTATATGAAAAGTAAAAAAAAATTCTCAATGGGTAAAATTTGTCCCTTTTTTATCCGTTTGCGTGACAGGCTTTTCTAGGGCACTTTAAACATATAGGTTAAGAACAAGTATAAAAATTAACCTATAAATTATGTATACATGCATCTCTTGGTATATTATTCTATTTTATATATATATTTTTTCAAATAAACGTTATCATTATAACAATTAATTATGTTGTTGTCATTACTTATGGCACTTTACAAGCCAGCTGACAGAAAGGTGTCAGCGATTTAAGCCTAAATTAGTCTTTTTTTTTTTCAGTAGCTCCAACCAGGGCCCAAAGTACGACTTAGTAACATCATGTTTCACATTTGCTTTCACAACTTTTTGCAGGTGTGTGGGGGAGGGGCACTTTCACTCTACTCACAGACAGAACACAGAATAACAACCATGCCCAAACCGGGACGCCTAGATCACGGGGAAGGCATGCTACCTCTATGTCAGGACGCCGGTATCGCTGAACATACATATCAATCAGTTGAATACAAACTTTCATCGAAAATCTCTTCTCTTCAATTATCCTTATCATCACTTTCTACTTCATTTAAAAGTGTCTGGAGCATTGTTTCAAAATAGAATCAGTAAATTATATAATATTTCTGTGCTCCAAGTTTTCGCGCTATCTTCTAAGCCTTGTTTACCACTGAGACTCTAACGGGTAGGAGCGGTCATAGTGACGTCACTAAAAGGAATAACTGAATTATTTTAAAAACAATCTGCTGAAATCGCTTCAAAAAGTGCAGGTGTATTGAAGGTCACGAAACAGGAAGTTACGGGGTCGATTCATTCAATTGAGCTAAAAGTACAATAGGGTGAGTGAAAGTCCATCGCTAGTGGCCCGACAGAAAGGACGTCCCCAATTAATGGTTAAGAAAGATATTCTTTAAGTTTTGGTGCCCTTAAGTTTTAAATGCTCGGGGACTGTTTTCAGTACTCATATTTTTTTAAATTCTTTGTTTCAGTAAAAAAAGGTTCTTATATTAAGTGCAATTTAATCATTTCCTCTTTAATTTAATGAGTAAGTTTTATGAGAGTTAACAGAAATTTAGAGAGATTCATTTCACGTTTATGGTAGAAGTCCTTTATAATATCATGACTGAATTATATGAACATCAAAATTTGAAGGTTTATCAGGCTTTATTTTGATGAAGAAACTATTAAAATAGCAGTTGCAGTTAATAATAAAATATTTAAATAATAAAACATCAACGGGCATTAAGACTGGCGAACCGGCTGGCAATTAAAATATATGTTATTTGAAAATCAGAATTAATATTTTAATATTTAGTGCAGTATTTTTCAATAAATAGTATAAACAATAATTCTTAAGTAAATTGCTCTGCATGATGGATTAAATTTCAGAAATTAATTAAGGAGATGCATTCAGTGTTAAAAAAATTATTATTATTTATATCAATATTACATTTTTAAAGCTTATTGTAAGTTATGACAGAATATCGGAGAATAATAATGGGCAACGATTATTCCGTTATTATATTGTTTTATACTTTTGTGAAGAACACGAGAAAATGGCAGTCATGGATTTAGCTAAATACTGTTGTAATTTCTTGAGATGTTTGTTTGTTTGCAATGTTTCATAGTTTTAGAATCGGCCACCTAAGTAAAATGCTTATCCTCTTGCAAGAGGAACTGGTTGTCCATGTTTACTCTAATACAGTATTTGTTTCAACAACTATCCAATTAACATTTTCTTTCTTCTGGACAATTTTCAAAAAACAAAAAAAAAGTTAGATTTTTAATGAAAATCTAAGTTACCTTTTTAAAGGAAAATATGGTTTTGTTTTCGTTGCAAAGAGTAATTTTGAAAATTTAAATAAAATTATTACTCATTCTGAATTTTAAGGAATAAGCAGAGAAATCTTCTATAGTGAAATCAACTGAAGATATATATATTACTGTATGAATTGATTTAATGAAGTTCAAAATAAAAAGAAACAAGCTATTTATTAAGAGAATAATACTTAAAAAACATTATTAAAAAAGAAAAAAATAGTGAAACAGCAGTTACCGCTTAAAAAAAACATTTATCGATTCAATTATTATTATGACTGCTGACGAATTTAAAGTAATATTAATAAAATTACTTTTAAATACTCTCTATCTTTTATCTTTTATCTCTCTATCTCTATAAACTTTTGCTTTTGTCATTATTGAAAAAACTACAACCGAATGGCAGAGGTCGATATGGTGATGGTAATGTTAACATGATACCAGCGTGAGGATCCAATTATTATAAACCCTTTCATTCATCGATCGTCAATCGAGAAAAGTTCAAAATTAAAATTCATGATAGTAAATTATTGTATGGCATCACACTATACAATATATGATGCCAAAATTCGGTGAGGAAAGAAGACGCTATATATATATATATATATATATATATATATATATATGAGAGAGAGAGAGAGAGAGCTTGCTTTCAACAAAATTGTTAACTTGACATTACAAAACTGATCCAAGCTGCATTTCCGTTAAATTCGCTTATTACGTATAATTACTTACTAAATTTCACTATTATGTAAAATGTCTGAATATTAGTTTATAATGCCTAGGTAAATATTCATAACAAAGCCTTATAAATTCCTTTTTATTGACATAATTACTGATTATTATTTCATTAATAACTTTCATTTTTATAATTTTTGAATATTATCTTTGGTCTTATGGCATCAATGTTATCTTTCTTTTAATCCATCTTTATCCTACATTTTTGCTGATGTCTTTTATTAACCAATGTGAAGAAGGACCATTTTACTTAAGGGTGATTTACTGCAAACTCATTCCCTTTTCGTTAGGCATTATTCTTGGGAAAATGGTTATATGCAGTGTTCAACACCTTTTATAATATTTTAATCTAATCATTACTCTATTTAATTTATTACTTCTTTGAACACACATTTTTTTTCTCATTTAACTGCATTTTGTCGCCAAACAAATATTCTTCTGAGTAAATGGGGTCTAGTTATATAGTAAACGAAATGTATCGGTTTTCATACCACTGCCACCAATTTGTATATAAAGCACGTATCTACAGTTTAACATATTAACCAAAAATCAGTTTCCTTCATAAATAAAATAGTCTACTTCTGAAATTATTTGCGCAAATATCGACGCATTTTTTCATGGGTACCATGTATATGCTGGTTCACTAGAATCCTTTTTCTTCATAGGCTTGGTAAAACTTAACATAAACTATGAACGTTTTACGCGTTTCTTGAATTAAATATATCTCCACTCCAAGTATAGATAATGTAATTCCAGTTTATTCTGTTTTGCCAATTACATGACTAAGGAGATTTTGTTTGTAATCAATGGCAAATAGATGATCCGAGGAAAAAATAGAAAACCCTGATTTTTAAAAAAAGAAAGAGCAAATATAATCCTCTGAAGAAAAGAAAATTATTCCTTAGGAAGACCCATTTCAAAGAAAATCTCTTATATATATTTTTTGAAATGTGCACTGAAAGCTTACAGTAAACATTTTTCAATTCTTACTATTAGTTCACATTTTTCCCTATATATATATAT
>JAPMOQ010025704.1:1738445-1767814 GCA_026543055.1 Argiope trifasciata
GTGCTAATTGTTAATCAAATACAAAACTATAAACACTATTATTGTAAGTGTCAAAATAATATTTGAATTTCCTTCAATGTAATCAGACAAAATCATTTTGGAAAATCCTCTGAATGTAATTAATTTCTGGTTGATTCCCTCAGAACCATCATGCCTGAATCTTTACTATCAAACTCAGTTAAAAATACTTTCCAAGTGCATAGATCTGAATACGTTTGATCGCATACTGCATTTTCATAATGGTAAGATTATAACTGTTATCTGTACTAGAAATACACTTAGAAGAAACAGATTTGAGAATATCTAAAACGATGAAATAAATTTTAAAACTATAAGATCCATTATATTTTGTTTCATTTAAAGATTCCAAATAAAGATATTGTAATGATGGATTCTTTTCATTACTACTCTTGATGAATATATGATAAGATTCTTATAATGAGTGATTTAATTAACGAAATAGAAATCCTTAACCGAGTAACAGATTGAAAAGAAAAACGTTCTCAATTCTGTGAATACATCTTGTTTTGTACATAGTGGAATATTATTAAAGGCGCTTTGAACTTTTTAAAATTAATTTGTGAATTCCTGACCAAAAGTGCAAACTATTTCAACATGTTGAAGTAGCAACTTTTTGTATTTAATAGGTTTTTTTAATGAATTCTCTAACAATTAACAAGGATACCTAAGCAAAAGCTAGCAGTAAAAGCGAGATATTTTAATTTCGAAACTCTCTATTTTTTTAGCTGACACCTCTTACCAAAAACGTATAAGAAAGTTGTTTTCTTTAAGGAATTCTTTGAAGAAACGTCCGAAATATTTTCCATACTGAGATTTTGAAGCAATTTTTTTTTTTTTTTACTCTTAGCGTAAATATAATTTGAAAAAATGTATATATAAGGTATATGATATGTAATGTATATGATTATTTCTCGATGCTTAGGTATTTTGTGGAAATTTGTCAGAAATATAATCATCCTCGAAAATAAAATTTTGGCGTAGTGGGATATTACCAAAATACATTTCAAAGTTTTTCACTAATATATCTGTTTTCTATGGTGAATCAAATTTAAATACCTGTATTTCTTATTATCTACTAACAAATAATTATATGCAAATACCTTAGAGAGAAGAAATAACATGGTTAATATTAAATCTTTACTTTGTGCAACAAATGGCTATTAAATAGTTAAATTTTATATTAAAAAACATATTTAATTAATTTATTTTTAGGAAGATTGCTATAATTTTGTAATTAATATCTGAGTTTGATGATAATTTATATACTATTTCGATTCAAAAATATGCAATATAAGACAAATTTTAATAGTCTTTTAAAATATTGTACTCTTTTATGTTTTTAGAATCAATAACTATTCATTCTTCAACTCGTTCATTAATATGCATTTATATTTAGCATGTATTTTGTATGTATGTCAAACTCGTTCGTGATATGAATCAAGATCTATTATAACGTTTACTCTTCAGAAGCTCAGACAAGAAAATCGATGGAAACTCTTGTGATGGTACTATAAAGCAGTTGTTCTCTCCGTTCCACTTCTAACCACTCTAAAGTGTCCGGTTTCATCCCTCAAATGGAAGATACAAAATTTTTTCTCCCTTCTTCCCTAACTTCGGCGGACGTCTTTGAGGGACGGTTTTTATATTCGAGAGGCAAAACCTAGGCTTTCAAGTTTTATACTTCACCGAAATAGAAAAACCACTTTTTCGACCCTACTATCCTATGTGCATTCCCTGATGTGCTTTATATAGATAGTTTTAAAACCAATTTTAACATTTTTATAAGAGTTTGCTTCAAAGAAATTAAAAGTTTTTATTTCATATACAAAGACAGCGTGAGCAGTATTTGCAATAGGAGTGTTAAAGTTTTAATTTTTTACATATATTAATTTAGAAGTAACATATAAGTTAATACAGGAATAAAACACAAGTTCCAAAAACACTTATAAAAATGTACATGGATATAAGTGGAAAGACTTATGTACACATCGTCGAATTCTTGTCTACTAATTTCGGTTCGAAACAATCTTGTGGTTTTCATGACGTAATATGTGATACAATATGCGCCAGGTATAATATAAGAGCGACTAGACCATATCTGCCATATAGGCCAATGTGACCAAGCAGGCCACTTCTTCTGAAGATATACGTTGTAGAAAATATATCGCATCTCAAACAGTAAATAAGGAAAAAGTAATAAGACGCAAAATCTAAATATTTTTAAGATAAAAAACAAAATAGATATAGCATGTTTGACCTCACATGTATATAGAATTAAAATAATTTGTACTGGAAATATTAATTAATTAACTAAACGTGAAAGTAATATGAGTGTAGAACATATAAAAACACAATAGCTCAAAATAAAGAAAAAAATGAATGATTTCACCCTCCAAATGCACACACAAAAATAGTTTTCTAGGATGTATAATGCAAGACTACTTGAAATTGTAATCGCAAAATATTTTTTCTACTACTTATTTTTTCTACCTGTAATTTTATCGGTATAGTTGATAATGAGTTATTAATATAATATTTGGCAGTTGTTGCTTTTCTTGTAAAATTTGTAAATCTAGCACTTTATTAGAAAACAACTGCTATTTATTTTTTCAAGATTGCTTGAAGATTAAAATTTGTTATGAAAATCAACTCCTATAGCTTAAAAAAGGAAAATGAGCAAAAAAATTACGAGATACAGAGAGTAAAACATAATCGAAGCGTAGACACTTGCGGAAGTCTGTAACTCCCAAACAAATGAAAAATCATAAATTGAATAATAATACAGTACAATATCACTCAAATCACAAATATATCAGCTCTAAATATTAAATAGAATAAAAAATCATTTGAATTTTTTTCGTAAATAGGAAGTACCAGTTAGATTAATGCCACTAAAGTTGCTATAAAGCTTTTAAAAACTATTAAAAGCTTAATTGAAATATACAATCTCTGTTTTATTTTCATATATCATTCGATACAAATTTACGTACTTTTAAATAGTTTTTAAATCTGATAAGGGATATATACACTGAAGTGACAAAAGTCATGGGATAGCAATATGCAAATATACAGATGGCAGTGGTATCGCAGCAAAAAAGTATAAATGCGCAGTTCGTTTTCCAGAGCTTTCATTTGTGTTCAAGTTATTCATGTGAACAGGTTTTTCGTGATTTATGGCGGCACGACGAGAATTAACAGACTTTGAACGCGGAATGTTAGTTGGAGCTAGACGCATGGGTCATTCCATTGCGGATATCGTTAGTGAATTCAACTTTCCGAGATCCACAGTATCAAGAGTGTGCCGAGAGTATGAAATTTCAGGGATCACATCCCATCATGGACAGCGCAGTGGGCGACCACCTGCACTTAACGACCGAGACCGCCGATGTCTGTGTAGAATGGTCAATGTTAATAGACACGCAACACTTCGTCAAATAACTGCAGGAATCAATGTGGGACACACGAGGGACGTGTCCGATAGGACTGAGTGGTGAAATTTGTCTTCCTTGGGCTATGACAGCAGAAGACCGACTCGAGTGCCTTTACTGACAGCACGACATCGCCTGCAGCGACTCTCCTGGGCTCGTGAGCATATCGACTGGTCCCTAGACCAGTGGAAAACCGTGGCGTGGTCAGATTAGTCACGATTTCAGTTGTTACGAGCTGATGGTAGAGTTCGAGTGTGGCGGAGACCCCACGAAGCCATGGACCCAAACTGTCAGCAAGGCATTGTTCAAGCTGGTGGTGGCTGCATAACGGTGTGGGCTGTTTTTACATGGCGTGGACTCTGTCCTCTGGTGCAACTGAACCGATCATTGACTGGAAATGGTTATGTTCAGCTGCTTGCAGATCACTTGCAGCTATTCATGGACTTCACGTACCCCCACAACGGTGGGATTTTTATGGATGAAAATGCGCCATGTCACCGGGCCAGAACTGTTCGCGATTGGTTTGAAGAACATTCCGGACAATTCCAGTACATGATCCGCCCACCTTGATCGCCCGATATGAATCCCATCGAGCATTTATGGGACATAATCGAAAGGTCCGTTCGTGCCCAAACTCCTGCACCATCCACACTTTCACAATTATGGACGTCTATACAGACAGCATGGCTCAATATTCCTGCAGAGGACTTCCTACGACTTGTGGACTCCATGACACGTCGAGTTGTTGCACTTCGCTGGGCAAAAGGAGGACCGATACGATATTAACATTCATCCCAAGACTTTTGTCACTTCAGTGTATACTATTCAAAGTTTCCAGCAATTCCTAATTTTCTCACTGATGTTTCATAACCAGACAAATAAAACATTAATCAAATTAAATATTGTAAATGTTCCTGTTTCAAAATTATGATCTAACAAAATTTTGATTCTCTGATATTGAAATAAAAAGTAGCAAAATAATAAATATCTTGAAAACTAATATAGTTATTGAGCTGAACAGATAACGAAATGCATTTAAACATATTATTTCTATATAAAAAAGAGATAATAGAGTTAAATTGTAAGATTACATAAACTAAAATAGAACAACAATTTTCCAAATAAAATATAATTTATTTAAACCAAGTACCAGTAAAAGAGAAAATTCTTGAATATCTTCAGGCTCTAAAACAAATCATAATAAATTAGGTATAAAATATTCTTTTTAGAAAGATATATACTTCCAAAACTGTATGCTTGAAAATTTCATAGTAGTAGGCAATATAGTGCAGAGAAATTAATTTTTTTAATTAAAAAAAATCTATAATTTAAAAATATATATATAATTTCGAAACATGTAATTAAAAAAATATCGAATTAAAGGTTATTAGTTTGTTTCTCAAAAAATTTGCAAAGTTTTTTTACTCTTAAATATTAAAAAATGATAATATTTTAATTCTATATTGTTAATTAATAGAACTGAAAAACATGAACTTAATGAAAACATTTTATTACGTATTATTAATAGTATCATTTAAAAATTTTATATTTTACGAAATGTAAAAAAAATGGAAAATGTAATTCGAAGTCAATGTACAAAAAAGCAAATTTTACTGAATTTTAACTTAGAAAAACCATGCCATAGAATAGTTTGAAGAAAGTTGAACAATAAAATAAATTTAAATGTCATCATAAAATTCAAATTTTGAATTTATTAATTTAATTTTTTTATTCGTTTCCAATTTATTAATTTAGATTTTTTTTTCCAATTTATTCATTTAAAAATAATAATGTCAGAGAGAGTTAGTACTAAAACTTAATAAGTGTTATCAAAAGCAATGTATTGTTATCCTTGGATAATATAAATACATTCTTACAGGAAATTATTTTTAATCGTTAAAATTCGTTTAAATTAATATAAAACGTCATATTTAAGTGGACACTCTTTATAATGGAAAAAGTTTAACATGTAATATTACCAAAGAATATCATCGTATTAAAGCAATTTTTAAATAAGTTTTCTACTCTTTAAAAATAATCATAATAAATATTACATTGTCTAAGCTAAAAAGAAACCTTCAGTGATAAAAGTAATAATTTGAAATAAACTGCTGAATTTGCAATCGATTTGAAAAACTTTTCCATCTGAGGAATCTTTTAAACTCGTGCAAAGTGTGCACACACATGTCACCGAAGATTCTAGTTTTTGAATTTAAAATTCATATTTAATTTTTTATCATATCATATTTAACTTCCACCTTTGCAAAAGTGCTTCAGTTTCAAAGAAAATTAAAGGTGGAATTTATCATTTACCGTTACCGTCTTTACGATATAAACAATTATTCAAAATGATATTTCTCATTGTAAATACATGAGAAACATTCGCTGTCCGAACGAAAATGGAGCTATCTCTTAAAGATGTATTTTATTTTACGACGCACATTTCATTTTGGACAATTTGTCCGAAACTGCCATATGATGTCATATATTCGGAAGGAATGCGAAGATAGCTAAAATTCCAAGTACCTGCTTCGTATAAATCACACCTGCTTCTAGGGCTTGATGATGATGACGAGGCAAAGGATTTTGGTTAGAATTTATGACGATTGCGAAATGAAAGATTTATTAAACATGAATTCGAACTTTATTTCGCAATTATACCTCAGCCAGAAGTGGTTTGATCACTAATCTGAAGAAAAATAACAAGAAATTTTAATTTAAATAATATTTTGAGTTTCTATTATCTACTTGTCATAACTTATTATGTCTGATATATTAGAGTAAAACAACTTTTGATAGAAAATCACATTTAAAAATATTTATATTTTATTTTAATAACTTTAGGTTTAAATGTGGTATAAGTCAAATGAATAATTTTTGTATTATCCATTCTTTAAGAGAATTAATGTAATGCCGTATGCTACAGTATAATTTTCAAAAATATTTCTTTACCAATATTTAAAAAATATTAATTTAAGTTTTTTGTTAAAAATTTATGCTTCATATAACCATATTTCTTGGTCATCAAATAGACATATCTATAGTAAATGCATTTATGATCATGTAATTTGTTCTGTATTCGGCATCGAAGTTTTGTGATAGATTTTTCTTTATGACTCAATTGAAGAAAGAGCTTGTGAGAATCAAATTTCTGCCATTTTCAGCGATTGCATAACACAGTCTACTTTTTGATATATATGGTAATACCACATTAGGTAGATTGAAGAAATTGAAATCCAACATAATTAATTTTTAATTAACATTTATTAGAAATTGAATGCAGATATATAATTTTTATAGACCAAGTATTAACGATATAAAATTATTTAATTTGTCTGTAAAAGACATGTTAACACATTGACATAAATAGCTCTTTTCTATTTCTTTTAATGTAGTAAATAGTTTTAGGAATGTTTCAGAACAATTGCAAGAATATTAGAGCATATTTAGGAATATTTCAGTATGGTTTTAACCCACATTTTCATTAAAACTTTCGAATATAAATCATCATTTACGAGGAAAAAAATTAAAGATTGTATTAACAATTTAAAAATACTTCATTCTTCAAAAACTTTATTTTATCTATATTAATTAATTATCACTTGATTAATTAATTATAATTGTTAATTTCCTGTTTTTAATACAATTTTTAAATTCGTAGAAAATGTAAATACTTGACAACATTGTGCGGATATTACAGAAGGGATTCTAATTGTTTTGAATTTTTAAAATGTATTTGTATAATACACTGTGTCCGCTTTAATCTCGGTTAAATAATTAAATTCTTAGTCTTTAAGCATATATTTCGAACGAGACAAATGTTATAATAGTTAAAAGGTTAAAAACTTTTAGGACTTGAATCTAACCCTTTTCATGAAACAATTTTGTACATCTCAATTTTTTTATTGTCTAATGGCACTATTAATCAGCTTTATGATAAAATAAGACACCGTGACGTTTTAAACTCAAATCATGGTTTCAATTTGTAATATCTTATTTTTTTCTTTTATTATAAAGCACATTACGTTTTCATTGAAATACAAAAGTAAATGGCACCCTTCTCTGATGAGAATGGAACGTTATTTTTTATTCTTATCTTATTATTTTATATCTTTATCATTCTATTTTATTATATTTTTTAACAACCAAATTCTTTTACACCATTCAGCTTAAAAGATAAAAGTTCATTTAAAAAATCTTTTTAATTACTGCTCTTCTTAAGTAAGGCTTTTTTTTAAAAATTTCTAACAAAAGAATAAATAAAGTGCGAGTTGGATGGTTATAGAAAAAAATTCATGGCATTAAAGGAGACATTAATTTTAACATGTTCTATACAATCACGTGCCTTTTAGGTGATTACATCAATTCTGAAAATCAACAAATGCTTTAAGGTAGTTCAAATTTGTCCAGAAATCTGACAAAGCACTCTTATTCACTTGTTTCTTATTCTTCTCAAATAAATAGAATGGCAGAACATGGAACAGTCTTCCTTTAAATTCTCCATTCTAATAGACCTGTCAGATATGTCCATTTCCTCTGAACCACATGCAATTCTCGTTCGTTTATGAGAAAGTTCTTCTGGAGAATCTTCCTAACTTGGATGAAACCAAAGTATAAAATTCCATACTATTACACCGTGAAATGATTGTGAGGCGATTCGGTTATCTTTTCAACTGAATATTAAATTATGTAGTGAGTTTCATCTGAATGGCGTGAGCACATCTCCTGAATTTAGAGACAGATATTTATTGTCTGTATTATTTTATATTAATCACTATTATCGAAACATCCAACGAGCTGCTTTTGCAAGTATAAAAGATGAAACTATCTGTAATTTAAAGTTATGATTGTTTAATGATTTTTACTTTTTTTCTTTTCTAATATTTTGATTTCAGAGGCTTTTATTTAAGGTATTAAAATTTAAACATCATTTTAAATTTTCAGTGTATTTTGTGGTGATATCTTAATAAGCCAGATAACATCTACGGGAAGGAGCAATTGCTTTTGTCCTGTGGTTATGTTACTGGGCTTCAGATCTAAAGGTCCTGAGTTCTATTCTGAGTGTCCCGAGTTCTATTCCGAGCACATTTCACCTCCTACAATGGTGACCTCAAACATAGAACATTCAACCTTCATGCAACTGATGTGGCGCCATCTACCCGCAACCAAAGCCGTCAGACTCACTTGACGCAACAATTCACGCACGCTCGCCACAACACTTGGCTTAATTAAAAAGCTCTCCGCTCGCCAAACAAAGATGGGTACGCACATTAGACACAACAGCAACCACTCACTCGACAAAACAAATTCATCATCACTCAACAACGCATATCGTTCGTCAACTCACTGGAGGGTGAGTCTGTGGTGATATCTTAATAAGCCAGATAACATCTACGGGAATGAGCAATTGCTTTTATCCTGTGGTTATGTTACTAGGCTTCAGACCCAAAGGTCCCGCCTTCTATTCTGAGCCACCATTACCTTCCACAACATGCTATAGAATTATTTACATTTCACATAATTTGCCTTTAACACTAAAATAAAATAATTTTTACACAAATGGATATTATTCACTTGGAGACTTTTCTGCAAAAGAAATTTTCTAAATATGTATAATTTAGATTTTAAATATTTAATAAATTTAAAATTAAAATAAATGTTGATAATTTTTAACGACAAATTTCCTATACAATTTTAATGCATAAACCTATTTATTTATACATTTAATTTCATTTTAGGATGAGCATATCCTTTCTCTACACACACACCGAAGGTTTACCACTTTACAAACAGCAAACTAGATCATTCACTACACAAGACCTGACGGCCAATATCACATTATCATTGTGAAAGGAAAACTGCTAAATTAAGCATTCTTTTAAAAATATAACTTAGTTTCTTGATAATTACGTTATCTCTATTTGAATATATCAAAAGCATCCGGTTCTCTGAATTTCTGTATAAGCAGAATTAACTCATATCATTTAAAGTTATGAGATTTTCAAAGAATTTACTCCTTAAACTTCACGCCTAAATATCTTTTCATGTTTACAACTTACAGGCTGGTAATATGTTCAGCAGACCGAACATGAATTATCTTCATTAACTATTATCATTATAATTATGAATAATAAAGAAGCTTGAAGCGCATGTACTCAATTTCGAGTAGTCTGAAACCTGATGGTTAAGGATCTAGGTTAATTTTCAGTAGTCTGGGAAGAGATGGATGATTTAACCAAATAGTAATATTGCTTCAACTTATAATCGAAAATAATAAATATCGAAAAGAGTAAGGATATATATAAAATAAAATATACTTCCCTTTTCTTCTGTTGAAATTTATTTTGAGAGATTTGAGCAGTCATTTAAAAGTTTTGGGTGAATCTGAATTATTACTTCCGATTCCTGCTTTCTTTTATTTAATTCTTGACGGTTATTAGCACAAAAATCAGTATTAACAAAAACAAAAAAGTGCATTTTTGTTTTTGAGAATTATAACCTTTATTGAATTGATATGTCTAGATAAGTCACTCCAATCCAATAGTTATAGAGTCATTAACCTGTACATAATTATTCCGTGGAACATCATAAATGAATTATTATACATATTTTCATTTTATGTAAAAATAATAATCATGTTGCAGTTATCTCTGTCCTATCAGAATATGAGGAATGTATGAATGTAATCACTATTGCATTTGTGCAAAAGTTAAGATTTAGTAAAATGTCAGTATAACGATAACTTCCCTCATGTTAAACTCAGTTCCGTCAAGAAAATGGAGATAATTTCTACTATGCAAAATGTACGCATGCAAGAAACGAGAATTAAGATCCCTGCTGTAAGCGTCTTTTTATACCTGGAGTATAGCCAAGTAGGATTATATAAATTTAAAATGACTATGTGCTTAACTGCATAAATAATAGGACCTTACTTTTTTAAACAGCAATATTTATGGAATACTGTACTCAATGAATAAGGGTTAACAATTACTATTATATATATTAAAACTACGATAATGAATGAAATTAGGAACAATAATATATTACTTAAAATATATACATAAACTTCGTTTTGGTAACTTTTAGTGTATTCGATCGTAATGAGTCTTAAAGGCAAACGTTCGATAATCCCTCTTCGATTTCTTCATATATAGCATTACCATTAGGGAAGTCAGAAGCATTTAATCTATTGTAGGATAAATAAAATGTATACATGGACCTCATTTCGATATTTCTTATACAGTCGGCCCTAATCAGTTTTAAAGTTACATTTGTGATTACCCCATTTTATTTTTTTCCTATATATTACCTCCTGTGAATTATAAAGTCAGATTCCCAAAACTGTTGATATTTAGTGTAAGAGTCTCATAATATGTTCCCAGAGATGATTTTATTATATATGAACATATAATAAATACTTATTATGTTTATATCTGGAGAAGATTTTGGAGTTTGGGAATCGTCAACCACTTCAGCTTCGAATGCACATTTACCATTTCTTATCCCCTCATTCATTCCATATAACGAAACCGAAATTCACTGGTTGCTTAGCATACTTAGACAATGGAGGAAAATTTGTGAATTCTTGGGATATAATCAGAGAGTAATAGGGTGAAAGCTATGGGTTTGTCATATGCTTTATTTATTTTATTTCCAAATTCTGGTATTTTTTCTTTTTTGTGCAAATGCCTGTTTATTGCTTTTCATGTAAGTTGTATATATACACTTTCTTCCAAGTTCTAAATTCCTTTAGGGTAAGTGGGCCATTATGCGGTATACAAAGATCACACTGTTGCCACCTGTTAGTGCATAAAATAATTATCCTTTACTTCTTTTTGTCAAAATATATAGATCCTTAAGTTGTAAATGCGTGTATCATTTACAAGTTGCGCCAATAGCATGGATTTAATCAGCCGATATCCGTGTAGCAAAAGAGAAAGAGAGAGCAATAAGTTTCAAAACTACTATTTTAATTCTAGGTACTGAATAGAATAAAATAATGGGTAAGCATAAAGAATACTCACTTTGTAACACAAATAACAAATAACTAGGTACCTGAGATTCAAGACGGTTTTGAAATTGTACTTACAGACTTTTTCAGTAACTATATCTGAAAGAGAAATTATAATTACTTGCTTTACTTTAATTACTTGTACATACAACGATTAAGAACAGATTTCATAGTTACCTTCCATCTAAGAAAAACATATGACAATGCATTTTAAGTGCATCTACATTTTTTTGAAAAGTTTTATTTTGAATATTTAAAACCTCATTCTATGTTCAACGCAAAAGAAAAATTAAACCTATTATGTTTTTTACACTTCGAATTTAATATATTTTTCATTATAAAAAGATTTAATAATTCTCTTTCCAAAGCATTTATCATTCCCTTCATTTCATATTTTTATATTTTTGACATCTATAAAACTCATCGTGCCATTTTTTTTAACATTTGGATGGTATTGCTTTCATAAAATCCTCTTGCCAAAAATTTATATTCTAATCAACCATACAGAACATCATGACCTTTAAATATTTAAAAAAAAATTATTTTCATTTGCTGTTATGACATGAATTATTTCCTTTATTATCTTCTATTATCTCTAGAAATGTCTCAAACAATGTTATTTTTATTGTGATATTCGACTCTGTCGTCAGTTCCGGTTGATTCTCAAGGGGGGTTTGAGAAAAAAAATTCAGAAAGCAAAGCAAATAGTTGAGGAAATGGGCGTTTGTGTAGAAGGAGGTCCTCTGGGGTCGTGTCGAAATTTTGAAGAATAGGTCCCCCGAGGAAAAACGGAAGAATAGCATACAAGTGTGATCACTTTCATTGAAGAATCGAAAACTTAGAATAAGTTGTTTAAGGGACATTCATAAATTATGGTAAAATAATCCTTATTTAATAAAATATATGAGAAAACATTTGTCCGTTATGAAGAAAAAACTTGCCATTTTACTTCCTTTTTCACAGAATAAAAATTTTGTTGAATAAACTTACACTCCATCTAAGGAAGTAAGTTTTTCTGTTTCAATATATAGTACCTATAAGACAAATCCTCATTTTGTAGCTCTATTTTTGTTGTAAAATTGTGTTTCTTCGAAGAAAATACTTAGATTCAAATCACATGTTGATTACATGTGAATATTTTTTAATCTTACCTAATGCTAACATATTTAAATTAAAATTTTGGATACACTTAATTTAACATGTTATTCGAATAGGTTAACACAAAAATTGCATTGCTAGTATTTCCAGTTGGCTATCACACCGTAGTAATAATAAAAATACCATTGATTTTATCATTAAAAATGATATAAACATATAGTCTGCGTTATTTTGGAGATATGTGCAGCAACTTATCATAGCTAAAAATTAAGAATTCTATATTATTATAATTCTCTAGCATCTTTAAAATAATTAAACTAGTTTATCATGTTCCTGATTATTATTTTTTTGCTACGACTTCGAGTTTAGCTTTTTTATGAACATATTGAAATGCGTGCCTGTGCATTAAAATGATCGTAAATTGCATAACGTAATAAATTTTTATTGCTTATTATAGAAAAAACATCACATATTATAATATGCTAAAGAAAAAAATAATACTTTACAATTCTTTTTCATAGCCATATTTACTTTCACGAAATCTTTATTTCTGATAAGAAGAAATTATATAATGTATGCTTAATAATGTTTGAAAAATTATTGTAAACTTAATCTGCAAAGATTTTTGCAGAAAATTAGTGTTAGAAAATATTTTAAAGCATGTATTAAGTGTACGAAAGGTTTCATTGTATATATAAATTGAAAAAATTGGAATCACTACATAACAAAAAAAGATTTATCTCAACAGATTATAATTAAAATCACTTCTAATTGCTCTCACTTGTAATAAGCAAAAGCATAATGATGAAAGGCAAAAGTAAATTAATATTTTCCAGATTTCATGAGTTTGAATATGCATAAAGTAGTCTTTTTTTACAAAACAAATTCTTCTTTGATGGAATAAAAAATAATCCCCAAAAATGGATCTATTATTATTTTACATTATTTTTCGCTCTCTCTCACCCTGTATATATATATATATATATATATATATATCGATCGCAATTGAATTCCATTTAATTTTATTATGAATTAGGAGAAATTCCATTACATGATTTGAATAATGATTTAAAATTTATAGTATACATTTAAAATTCAAATGCACATACATAATTTCTGCTAATTATAAGGACTATTATAAACATAAAGAGAGTTTATTTATATTTAAGCTTATTAAAACTAGATTAAATGCATAGCGAAATGAAATAAATCGTAGCAAATTATTTCAAAATTATAACTTTTTAATTCACTTCTTTGAGATGCAAATGCTGTAACAGAAAAGGCGAATTCAGTCCAATATCTTTTACATTTTATTTTAAGTCAATTTATTATTTGATGTATCTTAATACATCATTCAGAGTAAATAAGTGACTTAATATTTAATGTATGTTTACAATGAAGAGAAGATTTCGTTTCTGTATCTAAAGAAAATTCGAGTTTTCATTAAATTTGAGCCTCAAAATAATGTATTAAAATTCAAAGGATAGACATGAAAATGCTTCTTCCTATAAAGATAAAAATGTAAAATAATGTTTTCGTAAAAAAGGGAAACAAATATTTTCAAAACAAATCAGTAATCTGTTTTTCAATTATGTGAGTAGCAATTATTGAAAATTTCAATGTAATGCAAATTATACATGTATTGATATAGTCTTATTCCTAATAGCCATTTTAATCCTTTGACATTGAGTAAATTCCAAAGATAATATATTGGGTGATTATAATTTAACTTCTCCTATAAACAGCATCCTACAACGCAAGCAGGTAAATAGATTGCTGAGAAATTCAAATATAGAAATACACATGGTGCACTTATGGAATTTTGAAAAAAAAATTGTTCCAAAATGTCCATCAGAGTTCGCCTTTTCTGAAAAAACATTAAATTTAACACAATAAACGACAAAAATGGAATACAGAAACTATGTTAACCATCCAGAATAACAATTATGAGTAATAAAGCGTAAGACTGGGGAAAGTTGTCAGTTCTAAGGGAAAAAATGTCTAAAACTGGGGAAAAATGTCAGTTCTAAGGAAAAAATGTCGAGATTCGCATGCTTGCGAAGAAGAGAAAGCTTTCGGCAAAGCAGGTTAGGGTATGAAACGTTTTCAAACGTTGCAATGATTTTTATGTCCCTACGATTTCTGGTTATTTGTTCCACTCAAAAAGTCTAGAGTATCATGTAGATGTTGCGACGTTGAATGACTTAATGAAATCCAGAACGCTTCATATGCAAAGCAACACAACTGATTAGTTACAATATGCAGTTGAACACACTGTTCATCAACGAAATTTTGCAGGTGAGTGAGAATGATCGCATGGAGAATCTTTCCCTACATCGTTCTAGATCGGTTCTTGTTTTTGCAAACTGAGCAGTTCCCTCCTCTATCCTCAAACAGCACACTGTTAATATCATATGAGATCATGATACTGTTTTCGTTAAGGACTTTGAATAATTAAAGACAAAGAATAATTGTAGCTCGAAATCGCGCAGGCAATAAAGCATAAATAGCAATATTCATCAACATCTTTTAATCGCATATATTTTTTATCTGTTTTTACCAGTATTGCATTATTACTATGCATGTTTCTTTGAAACCAACTGCGTTTTGAAAAGGTTGATGTAGAACTGATGTTCATGGAATATAGTTTTTTTCGGAGGAAATAAATAAGTTGATTTTTATAATGTTCAAAAAACTTTACTAGCGTTTATTAATAGTTTCGATAAAAGTATTTTCTCTTCCTAAGAATGGGAAAATATCCATTAATTCTTAGGTTGGAAATATTGAAGGATTTGACTTCTGCTCTAAGATCATTCCATTTTAAAACTGTTTTATGATTATTGAAATTAGAAAATAGCAGTTCGTTTTTACAAAAATATTGTTTTCATAAAAATTCTATATATGTTTAAAAACATATTGGTAAATAGTTTAGTAGATGGAAATCGCATTGCGACGGAAACGCTCGTTGTTCACTTTCCAAACATCGTATTCCTTTTTGTAAGAACAAGATGTTGTTTTGGTTAAAAAGGTTTTCAAGCTCAAAATTGAGTAGGCAATGTATAAAGCGTAATTGACAATTTTCATTTAAAATTTATTTCTTGGCTGGGAAAAAATCTCTGGAGATCATTAATCTTGAAAGAAAGAAAAAAGCCACTTTTCCAATTGATACATGAGCATTACATCCTAAATTTTAAAATGGTTTAAACAGGATTCTAGATTTTCAAGTTTTTCTTGGTTGGCAAATATTTTTTAACCTCTCACCAATCTCACATGATAACTTAAAATTTGCGATAGCAGATTTCAATTTTCTTTTCATACTTAATTGGTTACTTTTCTTTATTTAAATTGGTTCGATTTCAAGACGAACAGAAAGTAATCAATAAAGGGAAATATCGTTTCAGCATTCCATTTTGGTTGAATATTTTGTTAAATTAAATGTGTTTCCGAAAAAGACGCCCTCTGGTAGACATTTGAGACATTTTTTTTTTCAAAATTTCGTGAGAGTATCTCATTTGTAGTCCGTATACCGAATTTCGTTGTAATTTCATTTGTTCATTTGTTGACGTTATAGAATGCTGTTTATAGAGAAAGTTTAATTATAACCACTCTGTATTTTTCTTTGTCAATATCATAAAAATAAATATTATCCTCGAATCTCTCATCAAAATTATTCACTCCTGTTCCACTATTATTAACTTAAATGGAAATGCATCCTGCCCCAGATAATTTAGCATCCATTTGCTCTGAAATGATGAAATCTTGATCATTTTAACTTTGATTTTTAGAAGGTCCTCTTTCATGAGATTAAAAAACAACACATGTAATTATCCAAGCTAACTCAACTTAGATTGAATATTAATAAACTAAAAAAATATGAATCTCTTTCATAGAAAGATAATCAACTGCGAATTACATAATTGTATATAAAAATATTACATTAAAGGAAATATGGACTAGGAACGCTGTTGTAATGGCATACAAATCTTAGTTGAATCATCCATTCCAATATTAATCAAAGATTATCGTAAAAAGAGATGCGGACCATATTTGGAAAAATCTTTTTCCTCGTTCACTTTTCTTATATTATTTTCCAGATCAAGTAGATAAACATAGCTTAGAAAGCAATCACCCGTCAAATATTCATTTTTTCAGATAATTTAACCCTTATTCACTTACAATAATGGAAGACAATCAGTATTTTGATAATTTTTTTTGAGGAACAAATAACAGAAAATTTTCACAATGACCAGTTAAAAGGCAAAATGACCATTAAATCTTTCTGATCAAATAGACATAGCCTAAATAGTTATGAAAAAATTTTAAATAACATTTCAAAATTTCTTTCAGAAATGATTTTTAAGTGCGAATTCCTTTGTTGTAAGAAAAAGAAAAACGCATTAGTGGAAACATGTGTTTAAAACTTGTCCTACTGGAACATACACACTTTACCTAAAGCATCCAATGCTAAAGCCATCAAGTCTTTTTTTTTTTTTTAAATCTCAAGAGCTTTCAACACTCCTTGAGAAAATCGGTTTCCTCATTTACTTCTTATTCTTTTCGAATAGATAAAATAACATAGCTTACTGAGAAATTGCCGTCCACTGTAATGGGATGTCAAATGCAGCCATCTGCTTTTAACTTCACAGTGTTAGAAAGAATTTTCAGACTGGTCTAAACTTAGATAGATCCAGAGGGTAGAATACTTTATTGTTGAACGATTAGCAGCAATTGTGAAACATTTTGCTTATAATTTCAAAAAAAAAATTGTTAAATCTTACGTTGTGGTAACTTTAATATAATTTATAAATTTATTAAGCTATATTCATTTGTAAAGCATTTGGAATAAACCATTATTATATAATTATATGAATGAGGGACCTAGCGTATTTAAAATACATAAAAGACGATATCTTTAAAAGGGATATCTAGATGCGTTATTTTGTTCTTTGTTTAAATTTAGAAATCAGAAATCATGAATTTAGCTTAATTGTATTGATAAACAATTATAAATCAAAATTTTCAATTGCTGCTAACGAGGCACATATGACTGTCCATGCACCGTTATACTTTCTTATTCTAATTTGAAGGGAAAAGCATTACTGTTATCAAATAATACCAAATATTAAAAACATGAAATTCAATTTTTGCTTGAATTAGCTCGATAATTATTAAATGATATGCTTAATTTTTTCATAGGTATTCATAATGTTTTCTTATACGTTACGTTGTTCAAGGTCATTTTAATAAATGTAAAAGTTTTATTACATTTCGAACAACTTAAATTATTTTTCCATTATTTACTAGAGCCCTTTCGTTATTCTAAACAGATTTCATTTCAAAATTTCTTTTAATTATTTAAAATTACAGTAATTGTTGCATAGCATATAAATACAAATACATAAAAAATAAAGAATATCAAGCATACCTATTACAATAATTTGAACTTTTTTATGACGTTATTTTGGCTATCCTATTTACTCAATGAAGATTTAAAGAAAAAGAAAACTTGCCAATTTTACACATTAGCTTAATAAAATGTGTAAAATAGCTTCCTATAACCTTCGAAACGAATTGATTTCTAAATTTATTGAGAAAAATACTTCTCATTTCGGAAGGAATAAATACCGTAAGTACCTAATACACGCATTTATAAGTATTTACAAGCGTAATTTCAAGCAATAAACTCTTATAAATCTTAAAATGACATGCAAGAATATTAGAAAATTTTATTTGATTTAATGCAAGATTAAATCAAATGCGTTATTTTTTCATTACGATTTAACTGAATTGATTAGTAGAATCCTGATTTTTAATGAATATTCAATTTTTAATTCTAATTTATATGTGATTATTTTACTTATAAATAGTCAAATGTAATATTTCTATACAGTTTCAGAAAAAAAAATATTAGTTTGAATACTGTTTAAAACGTCTAGAACATTATTGAACTTTTGTTTTAAAAATGATATGAAGCTCTTAACTTTTTAAAAAGAAAATATAGAATTACCTACATTAACAAAGAATTATAACAGAAACTTAATTAAATTCTTTAAGAAGATAGAAATAAAAATCATTATTTATTTATTTAAGAATCTCTAGTTATTCTAAAGCATATAGACGTTGTTAAGTAATAAGAGAAACATTAGATTTCTAAATTTAGGCTTCTATTGCAGCGAAAATATTACACTCCTATACCGGGTGTTCCACAAAGTGTGCAGAGTGTAACATTTATAGATTTGCATAGAAATAATCAAATTAGTCAAATTATTGCGTAAACCTTGTATCATAAAAACTTCAAGAAATTGAAAAAAAAATCAAGCACTCAAAAGAAGAAAACGCAAGTGATAAATGATGTTAATTGAGAACATTCAACACAATAGATTTTCGAAATGGCCGTTCTAACAAATAACCTGTCGATGCCTGGAATCGAAATTCGCAATTGTTTCCTGCAAACATGCTTACCAATTTCCTTAACATCAGTCTTAACTGCTCTTAAATCATCCTATGAGAGTAACACTGCGACTTTCAAACATCCCCATAAAAATGTCGCAAGGATTAAGATCTGGAAAGTAAGGTGGCCATTCTATAACATTGCTTGTTTTCTTAAGGGAATTCCGCCCGATCAATCTAAAGTGAACATTTTTCCACTAAGAAATTGAAGTTTCGCTGAGCGGCGTTAGATCCAGCACCATCTAGCACAAACCAAAAATTTCTTATCTTTCGTACGAACTTTTGATCATCGTGATGCCATTTTTGTTATAGTGAGAATAAATATCTAAGGAAGTTCCCATGTTGTTCAGTCGTTGTATGCATCATAATTTGGAATACAAGCTGTCTGATTCATAATTAACGCTCTTCGTGAAATTAGACCATGGCGCAATATTCGAGGACCCCAAATGTTATACGTCAAAATAACCATCTTGACCTGTTCGGACCGAATCTGCAAATAGTAAACTTTGCTTACCTTGTAAGATCCATGGTATTTGTGAACTATCTCAAATTTTCTGACTAAATCTAACTAAGAATCAATGCTTGAAAATATATTAGTTATTAAATAAAATAAAAATACATAGATTAGTTATATATATTATTGATGGTAGTTTTATTTTTTAACTTATCCTTACTTGAAGAAATGAAAAATAAGTTTCCCACAGAAGGGTATCAAATGTTTACAAAATTTAGAGTTTGTCTTGATGAAATTAAAGTTTTAAACATTCATATTATTGATTTCAAATATTTTGGAAATTAAAATTGACAATGATAATATAATAACATGTCATTTTAATCAAAGCGTTTTCACAGAAAATTCATGAACGCACCACAGCTATCAGTTCTGCATTCAACTTGAAACACTCATTACACACGACATGACCTTCTCATTGCGTTATCAATGCAAAGGGATAGTTGGTTAGACAAACACTCCTTCTAAACTAGAATTTAATTTCTCCAACATTGCTTTATCTCCTTTTCAATATTTCATGAA
The DNA here is from genome assembly GCA_026543055.1 of Argiope trifasciata. Taxonomy (NCBI): domain Eukaryota; kingdom Metazoa; phylum Arthropoda; class Arachnida; order Araneae; family Araneidae; genus Argiope; species Argiope trifasciata. Next base: position 1,758,487 of record JAPMOQ010025704.1, read on the forward strand.
TTCTCTACACTTTGGATTTCAGTATCAGTAGATCAACCTCAGTGACCTCATTCAGTGCTTCGAGGCACTTCAAGAATTGAATACTTAAACCCTGCGCTTAAAGATCAGCTCCTGCTCTGATCTTAAGGACTAGTGCGACATGTGCAGCAGGCAGAGCTTTAATTATCCTCATTAATTATGCATGAGTTGAGGATGATGAAGAAAAATCGAAGCATGTATATCTGGATATCCTTAAAGACCACTGACTAAATAGATTTGATCTAAAGTTAAAGACCGTAATCTATTTTCTGCAGTCTAGAAATGACATTATATCCAGCAAATGGGAATTTTTTTAACTATTGAGATTAAACTAACATTTCAGAAGTAGAAAAAAATACATGAAAATAAATAAATAAAACTTATTTACTTTAAAAATCTTTTATTATTACTGTTGTTTTACGGAACTAGCAATGTTCCATTTAAAGGCAGAAAGGACTAGTCTTTGAAATCCCTCAAAAGAATTGTAATCACTCGACATCTTATCCAAGTTTTGGTAGAAAAGTAAAAAAATAAAGAATATTTTTGTCTAACGTATGATGAGTGTGTCTTTAAAAAATTACCCAAGAATAAATATATTTTTAAAAAACATTCAGTTTTGTAATTTGACGTGAGAGGAATAAATTTGTTATATTAGTCTCATCTCTTCTCATCAAAGAAGAAACACTTCTCCTGAGTAAGAATTATAACAACTATTTGGTTTGAATCCTCCCCAGATAATTAATGTGAATCAATGATCTTTGATTTTGCATTTTTTAGATGTTTGAAATTTGAATTATTTTCACCAGTAAAAGAAAAACAAGCAGAAATTGAGATTCTGGAAATAATAGTCAATAATTTCCAACAGTGATTTTGTAATATTTGTTAGTCAAATTTTTGAGTAGAATTCGACAAATGCCTTCAACAACTTCAATATAAGATTCTGTTGGATATTTTAGTTTCATATGTTGTAAATAATTCAATATTTCAATCATTCTTTGAATATTCTTTTCCTTATTAAAATAATTAGCCGTAAATAACATTCATAAAGACAAATTCTTTTTTGTATGCTTTCGTTTATAATTACGCTGCCACAAATCATTACCAATTTTGTCACAACGTTACACTATATATGATATTGAGCTGTATAAGAATAGAAATGATTTTGAACAAATACAAATGGAAAAGTACTTTGCTGATAATTTCCCTCTTCAAGTATATTTGAAGTAATAAGATCTAGGCATTGTAAATTTTATATCTATATATAATAAATAGTTTTTAATTTTCATATATAAATATCTATTTGATTTATATTGATTTATTATTATTATAAGCTAATTTTTACTGTATAACATTTTGGACAGGAAATGGAATCTTCCGTTGAGGAAAATAAATGAAAAAAAAAGACTTTGTAAATTTCAAATAGAATAATTTGTTCGAAATATATTCAATAGAATAGAATAGAATAAAAATAAACAGAACAAAATTGAAAAATGAAAATTGAATAGAAAAAAAGGAATATTACTATTTAAAGAGACAAAATTTTAAGATAATTTTACTGCCTTCTTTGATAACTGCCTATATGAAACTGCTTTTACTGTCTATATGAAAGTAATTATAACCACATGTATTATTTTAGAGTAATGGATGTGAAATTTGAAACATTTCCTTGTATTTCAGAAGAATTGTAAGTGTATCTACATTTCATCAAAAACTTTTATTTTGAAAGCTTGAAATCGGAAACTCTATTTTTAGTCATGTACACTTCAAATTAATTCAAATAAATGAAATATTCCTTTCAAACTCTTTCAATAAGCTAATTTTTTTCCAGAATATTATGTTTATTCTTTTGCAATGCTTATTTCTTTTTTTTCCTCTTACTCTATTTTTACCACCTAGAAATTGCATTATAATATTCGCATTTTTTTATCGTAACACCATTGCTTTCATGAAATCTTAACTAAATATTGTATACCAGTCATTCCATAACACGCATCGTAGTCTTTTAATTAAATTTTTTAAAACCCAATATTTTTTTCAGTAACTGTTAAGACATAAGTTATTGGCTTTGTTTTCTTCTGTTCTCTATAGAAATTACTCAAACAAGATTGTTTTTATCGGCTCCTTTTTGGTCAAATCTCATGGGAGAAGGGAATACCGAAGAAAAATATTAAGAAAGGGAAGAAAGGGTCTAGTGGAAAGGCCAATAGAGTGGAAGGAGGTCCTCTTAAATCGTATTTTGGTCATGAAGAATGGATCCCCCGAGTAACATCGAAAAAGCAGCACTCAAACGATGACCACGTCTCTCGATTGTGGAGACTTAAAGTGGAATTGCATGGGGTTTCTTTAAGTTGAGGGAAAGCGATTTTGCATAGAAAAAGAAATAAAGGATATTCTAGATTGTAAGAGCACTACAGCCACTCTACCTTAGATGGTGTAAAAATAAAATGTCACCGAAAATCTTGCTTCTAAATAAAGTAGTTAAAGACTATTTTATTTTATCATAAGTTAAAGAAAATATCTTATCGTTTATCCGTCAGTTTTGGAGACCGGTTATTTCGTAGGAATGAATAGTTGAGAAAAATTTTAGTTGAATCTTTCGGATGTAATTTACTTTTTATGGCTTCTTTATCAAATTGCTTTTCAACTTCTTATATTCATATGGCTCGTGATAATTTAGAACAATACTCATTTTTACTATTTACTCTTTAATTTTCCGTCATTCTGGAAGAAAGTTTTATATTAACTTAAACTTAAATTGAACTAGCAATGTACTTTCTTAATGAAGGCAACAGTAAGAAATTTATAAGAATATAAATAAGAACCATTCGTTCCAGAAGTTTTATATAATCTATCGAATATATTCTAAGACTTATGTAATATATCAGAAGATTTTCCAATTAAATTTCCATTGATTTAATAAAACAAAGTGAATTGCAATAAAAAAATGATATCTATTTAAAAGATGGATTATATAAAAATAGTCAAATATTTGAGAACTTCAAATATTGCCTTTATTACTGTATTACTTGTCTTCTTTACATTAGCTGTAATTATCATATCATTTTAAATCTTAAATAAAACACGTCTCCTACATGAAACATATTGCATCCTCCGGGTAACATTAAGAAATGAGGATGAGAAGTGCCTAGTATTTGGTTGGTTCTACCCGCCCTGGTTAATATCGATATGGTGGAAGTCGGTGGCATTGTATCAATGATCGGGCCTTCCCATGGGAATGGCCGCACTGTGGTGGTGACGATTTTAGAACACAAACATTTCAGCCAATATTGCTGTCACGGCGGTCAAGCTGCTCAGATTCTTCCAAGTGTCTTCGGGCTGTTCGGAATTAACGATTAAGGTGACTTAAAACATATTAAGCGTAGAAAAACAGGCTGATTTAACAATGGCTATCAACGTTGAGAATAAAATAACTAATTAAATGTTAATACCAATGGAATTAATAATATAATTATTAACTTAATTATAATATAATTAATTAAATATTAATTTCAAATGAAACTGATTTCATTTGAAAAATGGAGAAATTAAAGTAGAATGAATATAAGTATAGCTTTAAAAAGTTAAGTAAATCTACACTAAAGTGACAAAAGTCATGGGATTGCAATATGCAAATATACAGATGGCAGTGGTATCGCAGCGAAAAAGTATAAATGCGCAGTTCGTTTTCCAGAGCTTTCATTTGAGTTCAAGTTATTCATGTGAACAGGGTTTTCGTGATTTATGGCGGCATGACGAGAATTAACAGACTTTGAACGTGGAATGTTAGTTGGAGCTAGACGCATGGGTCATTCCATTGCGGATATCGTTTGTGAATTCAACATTCCGAGATCCACAGTATCAAGAGTGTGCCGAGAGTATGAAATTTCAGACATCGCATCCCATCATGGCCAGCGCAGTGGGCGACCACCTGCACTTAACGACCGAGACCGCCGACGTCTGTGTAGAATGGTCAATGTTAATAGACACGCAACACTTCGGCAAATAACTGCAGGAATCAATGTGGGACGTACGAGGGACGTGTCCGATAGGACTGTGCGGCGAAATTCGTCTTCCTTGGGCTATGACAGCAGAAGACTGACTCGAGTGTCTTTACTAACAGCACGGCATCGCCTGCAGCGACTCTCCTGGGCTCGTGAGCATATCGACTGGTCCCTAGACCAGTGTAAAACCGTGGCGTGGTCAGATGAGTCACGATTTCAGTTGTTACGAGCTGATGGTAGAGTTCGAGTGTCGCGCAGACACCACGAAGCCATGGACCCAAACTGTCAGCAAGGCACTGTTCAAGCTGGTGGTGGCTGCATAATGGTGTAGGCTGTTTTTACATGGCATGGACTCGGTCCTTTGGTGCAACTGAACCGATCATTGACTGGAAATGGTTATGTTCAGCTGCTTGCAGATCACTTGCAGCCATTCATGGACTTCACACAACGATGGGATTTTTATGGATTACAATGTGCCATGTCACCGGGCCAGAACTGTTCGCGATTGGTTTGAAGAACATTCCGGACAATTCCAGCGCATGATCTGGCCACCTAGATCACCCGATATGAATCCCATCGAGTATTTATGGGACATCATCGAAAGGTCCTTTCGTGCCCAAACTCCTGCACCATCCACACTTTCACAATTATGGACGTCTATACAGACAGCATGGCTCAATATTCCTGCAGAGGACTTCCAACGACTTGTGGACTCCATGGCACATCGAGTTGTTGCACTTCGCCGGGCAAAAGGATGACCGACATGATATTAACAGTCATCCCATGACTTTTGTCGCTTGAGTGTACATTATAAAATTTTACATTTTTTAAATTAATATCATTAAAAAACAGATTTCCTAAGTTTACAGATAATGTAAAAATTATTTTTATGCACACATATTTCCAGAAAGTATCGCGAAATAGGCCAAAGTAGTGCTTAAGTAGTGCTTAATTAAAAAGTGATGCCTTATTCCCTACAAAGTTACAGAACTAAGACATGAATGTGGTATTGATTTCATAATAAAAAAGAGACAATTAACATTAGATGTTGTAGAGACTTTAACCCTAATCTGTTGTTTTTAAAATTTTATACGCTCTCTTGTTTTTAACTACTTGAACAATAATTTTAGCTTCAAGAAATTCGAAAGGCCAATTTACCTAGAAGTTAGTAAAAAGCTTATTATACTAGGCAATAGAAAACTATTTACTTAGAAGTTAGTAGTAAATTTACCTAGAAGTTAGCTACTTGTTAGGTTCAATCAGCAAAAACTTATATTTCAGATATTCTACGAAGACTGCATTTTTTTTTAGATTAAAATTTTTTGTTATATTTCAGTTTAATAACTTGGTGAATTTGTATTAGAAAACTGAACCAAAATATAATTTTGCTAATCTAAAATTTTGACTAATTCTAAATTATTTTGCATTTATATTTTAATAGAATATTTTCTATACTTTTTAAAGCATTTCAGATGCATAAACACATTATAAACTTAGTAGGGTGTCTTTACCTTGAAGGTATTTAGTTGAATTTTGCAGTCACTACTCATATCAACAAGGAAATAACTTATGGAAAATAATTGGAAAGTAATAATATTTTTCGAAGAATCATTGAGAATTCAACTTATGTATCTTCATTCGAAGAAACCAAGATGCCAGATTCTATTGATTATTGAGTGGTAGATGAGTTTCTTGAAAAAGTAATTTTATTCGTAGATTGGAAATTGCCTTTTAATACTCATTGTGAAAGATTTCTTAGACATATTTTAGGAAGCAGATTCCACAATTTTACAGTTAGAGGGAAAAGTCTAATCCATTTTAAGTACTTCTAATGCAAATCATTTTAGGGGAAAAGATGTTATAATTGAAGGAATAAAAAGAAATGACAGAACTGCAAAGATAAATCTGAATATGAGAAATCTTTACAAGGTAGACAAATTAAAAGATCAATCAAAGCCAGAAGATTGATAATACGGTTCTTCCAAATTAAGGCTCACAATGTTTTTTGTGATATAATTCTTGGCAAAGGGTTAATAAATTCACTCAGATTTATGGAGATGAAAAGTTTGAAGTATATTTTCGTACAAATGACAGAAAGAAAACTTCTTTCGTCCTGACCGTACATGCTGACGCTTTTATTGATGTATAAAATACCTTGTATATAATAGACCCTCCTTAAAATGAAAACTGAAAGTATTTCCTTATTCTGAAGAAATTGAGAATTTTTTCTACAAAGATAAAGATTTTCCGAATTTAAAAAATTCATTTTTTAAGTATTAAATATATTTTGCAAAGTTCTCATTAAATAAAGATTTAATATTAATATCTGAAAAGGTTTTCAAGATTTTAAACACAATAGTTTTATCTTATAATTCTGGGGATATTTTTAGCGATTTTAATGCAAATGGCAGACCTTTCTCTTTTTTAAATATTCTTTAGACGTACCCGTATTACTTAAAATGTCTAATTTAAAAAAAAAATTAAACCAGGTAATTAGATTTAATGGTCTATGATTGTTTGGAGTATTTTCATGCAATGTTAAGTTACACAGCATTTGGAAAAAAGGAAGTATAATTTCTATGATTCTTCCCAGGCTGCTGAAAAACGAATTTTTCTACAGTATTATACATAACTATTTCATTTTTAAAAAAGTAAACAGAAACAGAACACATCTTTTAAAAACCCACAAACTCTACCAAAATACTTTGGCAGAAACCTTCTAATCTTAATATCAATAAAATTGAATTCTTCTGACCATTTCAATACTCCGAACATAGCAATATCGACAGGATTTGTTGAGGTTGATTGCTATCTTCAGTATTTTCCATCCTAACATTGACCGATCCTTCAAACCAACATTATCTTCAAGGTATTAATTACTGTTTCTTCCCCACCTTCACATTCTCGAACAGTTCGTAAAAAAATTATAATCTTTAACATCATGCCCCAATAACTTAAAAACTAAGCGTAGAGTGAGAATAATTTTTTCTTCTGCCATTACTCTTCATTTATTCTCCACTACTCCTTTATAACTATGTACAAACTCCTGATGAAACCACTAAAATAAGATTTAAGTTCATAGCAAACATATCTTCTGAGATCTGTGCAGGGACTCAGTAAAGAAAACAAGATTGTTGGTGTTCCTCAAATATGACCCAGAAGTGGATTTTCCTCTTTTTGAAAGTTTGGTAGAGGAACAGAAAATTTGAAAGTCTAGGGGCGGTCGGTGAAATACCAAAATCTTCCTTCAAAGACGTTCGCTGAAGTTAAGAATAAAAACATTTTCTTAAATCATTCACTAGAGGCATTAAATGGGCGGTTTTGAGAAGAAAAGTTGTGTTCGCAAGTGAAACAAGGAAGAATACCACCAACGTTTTCATAGAAAAGAGAGGAGAAACTTTACAATGTTTTTGAAACTATAAAATAGCGCTTGAATGAATTGTTTAGGAATATCACTATATAATATTTTATAAAAGGCATTATACATGTAAATAATAATTATTAAGATATCGAATGAAAAAGAATGAAAAATATATTAAATGATCGATTAAAGTACAATTTTAATGTCTATGGATAATCAACAAGTGATTGGATCATTAAAACATTAACAATTAGTTAAAATAATGTATTAAGTGAATCTCTCAGATTAATAAATTCTAGAAAAAACAGAGGTTGTCTTTTTCATTTTGTTAGGACTCAGAATTTTGAGATTAGGGTGAAAATAGTTCTAGTTTAGTTTATAAATAAATCGTTAATTATATATAACTAACTTGAATTTCTCATAATTTTTAATATCCTAAGAAAGTAATCACATTTAAATGTCTTTAATTCAAAAATTTCACAAGGAATACATAAGCAGAATTGAATAATAATAATTTATTAATTAGATGACATTTCTGATTGATGAAAATATATTAAAGTGTTTATAATATTATCTTGATGTAAACAAATCTTCATAAATTGTAAATAGTTGTCCCGATCTCTTTGATCAAATAAACAAAATGCATATTCCATCAAAAAACTATTAAACACATGAAAATTATTTAGAAACTGTAAAGGAGATTAAATAATTTGAATTTACTCTAAATATTATAATCAATTTTTATTTTATGTTAATTTTTTAATCATAATATATAAAAGTAAGGGAAGATCTTATCTTCTGGGCTATTCAGAGAAAGTTCAAAAAACGAATGTTATCTTCATTGCCCCTCCGCTAAAAAATTTTACTGAGAAGAAGTCTAAAGTCAGTCGTTACATATTCATATATCGCACCTTTACAGCCAAAACAAAATGCAACTTAGATTTTCTTAAAAATACATTTCACTTTACGAAGAGCATTTTGTTTCGGACTGTTTGTCCCAATTCGGAGACTGTCATGAGATGTCACGTACTCTGAAGGAATTCGAAGTTAGTAGGAATTCCTAACGCCTTCTTCATATGAATCAGGCTTAGCTTGCTTTAAACATTCGTTGATGGTATCGAGGCTTTTGGCCGTCAAAAGGATTTCGGTCCGAATTTATGGTGGCTGTGAAGCAAAAGATTTATCGACAAATTTGAAAATGAAACCGCTATGATTTTATCAGAAACTAAATGTCCCTTTACATTGGAAACTCATGAAACATTCTATATTCTGTAATGTTTAATTTTATAATAATACTTGCTACTTCTTTTATCAGTAGAAAATCATAAAGATGAAATTTATTATGAAAAAATAATTTGATTTAAATAAATGATATATTTTATACCTTCAGGATTTTAATCTTGGATACCCCAAAGCGAAACATTCTTAGTGGATTCAGAATTAATATAGCCAATATGGACATATGATCTTATTTAATTATAAAAGAAAATTTGATTAGAATAAAATCGTGAATTGTTTGTTCACCAAAATATTTTAATTTGCTGATAGTTAAACATTTTTTTAAATAGGCAAATCATTAAGTGATTAACTAACATTTTGCTATTAACTACTTATTATTTTAAAGATGATTTTTTTTTTTGCATTCAATGCATACACAATTTTAAGTTTTAGAATAAGTTATAAATGATCATAAATGAAAGGGCAATTTTTAAAATAATTTAATTAGACAATTTGTATAGAAAGCATAATTGTTTCAAAATGTACACCACTACAACTTTTGTTCAATTTCATTTAGAAAAAATATTCCTTTGAATAGAAAAAAGAACATTTTCCAAATAAATTCAGAGAAACTATTATGTGAAATAATAAGAGAAACTGAGATGATCCAGAAGGTTTTATATTACACTTTTTATTCAATTTTTCAGTTTTGTTATTCTCAATTTCAATT
>JAPMOQ010025704.1:1767824-1787842 GCA_026543055.1 Argiope trifasciata
TTTTAGCTCTTTTAAAAATGTTAATTGGAATCAGTATCTTTCCAAATCTACAGTCAGAAAAAAAGGGTTTGTATATTTTTTTTTTTCTAAAATATTAAATAGTAAAATAGATACTTATAAATTTTTTGCTTAAGAAGTAAATATGAAAGTCTAGAAAGTAAATTACAAAAATATCATAGTTCTGTAAAATCATTGCAAATCAAATCTCTTTAGCCCCACCATTTTTGGAATTCTTCTGAATATCTGGAATTAATTCAGTAAATGTAACCAAACTTCCAATGTTATATGTTAATTTAAAAGTTTTTATGTTGTTACAGATTGACTTGCTCTTTGTTCATTCATCAATATTTTGTAGAATTCTTATTTACAAAATATTGCTATTTTTTTCTACTAATAAGATTGAAATTTAGCATTTCGTTGTATATCTCGTACATAAAATATTTTTGTTTAAACATAATTTGAATTTATATCAAATATTTTAATAAATGCCATAATTTCAACTTTTATTTTTATCAATTTTTAAATTCAGTTTTTAAAGTTTTAAATTTATTTAACTCAAATTTAAATATGACATTATTTAAAATAACATCACATAAAAAAATTAAATATTGAAAATATATTCAGAAAATCAAGCTGTATATCCAAAACACTGGCTATTGAAAGAATTAATCCTATATTCAAGTAACATTTATTCCTTATCATATGAATAAGAAAATTACGATCTGTTCAATAAATATCAAGAACTCACATAAGTTTTAAACCATACTGTAAATCAGTCGGATAAATTTGATAATTGATTTCAAACAAGTATATCAGCATTTTGAATCATTAAATTGACATACGATAATTCTTACATAAATTTAAATAGAATTCCATAATTTAAATGAATTATTTATTTCATGTTTAAATAATATTTATGCATAATAATTTGAATACGGCAGTTGAGATTTGTATAGTAAATATCAAAAGCTCTCTTACAAAATTTAAACAATAAAGTAAATCAACAGAAAAACTGTCTGTGCCTTGGCTTCGAAGTAGCACGTCTTTAATGTGCTCCGACCGTTTCTGGTTCAGGCATGGTTGTTATTCCCATGGTTGAATCTGCGTGTAAGGTGTTTGAATGAGGCAAGCCCCCTCCCCTGTAAAAAAGGGTTGTCCAAGCGCATGTGTGTGTGTGTCATTTTTATTTAACCAAGAAGTCAGGCTTCTACCCTTGGCTACTCAGGGGTTTTTATCTTCAAAAACTACCCCGCCCTTTCCATGGAAACATGGACGCGGCATTAGCAGCAGCAGAAAAAGTTGAAAATTGATTTGAAATAAGTGTAACAGCATTTTAAAACATTAAACTAATAAACGAAAATTTACACACAGTACGTCTTGTTACTAATGATAATGAGTTTTTGACAATAATATTTTTTAACAAAATAAAATTTGACTAACGTATTTTCAGTAATATCTAAATATATTTTTATTCTGGTATCTGTATGCTGTTTCTCTTGCTGACTACCCAATTATAAAATATTTTAGCTTCCCAAAATGTAAAATATCTGGAAAATACTTTCTGGAAGAGTACGTGTTTCACTATTTTTAGCCAGTTAAAAAATTGGTAAATCTTTTCTCAGTATATTTATAGAGTTTCCAGACATCAGAAAATTGATTTGTAGAGACTGCGACGGATCTTTTATTTGCTATTTTCTTTTATCGTCGATTTATTCATATCCGTGTTTCGGTTCTAATAGCGATATGCACATCATCACATCTGCTTATATTCGATTTCGTACTGCTGTTTACGGAAAAAGGTTAGAATGGGAGTATTTCTAAATATGGACGTACAATCTTGCGTCTGAATGGGATTTAAATACGCGGGGTGTAATATGATTCGAAGAAAGATTCCAAATATAGATAAGGTATGAATGTGAATACAGACGGGATCGGGTTGCAACTGTATTTAAATCTAAAGCAATATTTTCTGCTTTTCTTCATATGACAATTTCATTTAATATTCCAATTGTTCATTAAATAATATAAATTATAGCTTCATATTAGTTCAATATAAAGTATTGACAGCAATAGAAATTTATGCTAATACATTCTGGAAAGTTATTGTAAGTTTAGAAAGTTATTGAAGTTACTGTTTTATAAAAGTGCACTTTCATAAAATTTCTTTTGATATACAACCATAAATATAAATTGTGAGAAGTTATTTAAGAGTAAAAAAGCGAAGCACATCTTTACTTTCAAAAACTGAAATATTAAAACGATTCAATCACAGTGTTTTTGAATTATTAAATAAAATGAAATTATTTAAGCGAATGTAGTTTCAAAGAACGGAAACAACTCAGAAATATAGATTCTTGTTATTATGCACTACTTTCTTGTTATTCTGTAAACGAATGCAGTTTCAAATAATATAAAATATATTGTTATTATGCACGTCTATATAATGCCTTCTGTGGAAATTGATATAAAGTTTTGTTAGAAAGAGTTGCAGAAAAAGAAATCGAACGAAGGCTTTGAAAATAGATGAGTTAGTTTTATTAAAAACATTTAAAAGGTTACGAGACAGTTCTGATATCTATTTTTTACTCAATTGCATAACACTATTTAAAAAAATGTTCAAATTTGAGCAGTTAAAATTGAGGTTTGAAGCACTAAAAATATCAAATCTTTAAAAAATCGAATTTGTTAAGAAAATTTAAATAAATATTTTATAACTTAAGAAAGCGATAACACATATTTTTACGGTAAACTGTACATATAACAAACATTTCAGCCAGTCTACATTCTATAAAAACTTTTATTCCATAAGTTATTCTATAAAAACTTTTTTTCCCTCTTTACAAAATTTTTATCAATGCAAATCGCAATAAAGAAAAAGAATGGGCTCGATATTTTATAACTTTTACACCTTATTTCTTTATTCCTCACCTTATTTCTCCTGTGTCGTTCTTCTTATTGTGAATATTTTCTTCCTTTAACTGTAAGCAAACACTTTCTTCACCACTAAAGCCGCTTTTCAGAGCATAAAAGAAAATTTTTGAGAATTTGAGGTAAAAGCAGGAAAGAAAGTAAGGGTATAAGAGATGTATTGAAATTTTATTGAGAAACGGGTTTACTACTTTCTTCGAATTTAGTGGACAAGTAGAAAGCATGAAAGCACAGGAGGACCTGCGGAGTATAAAAAAATAAAAAATGTCCATGAAGACATCCACTGATGTTCGAAGAAAACAAATTTATAAATTCAACAGCAAAAAACACTTTTAAGGAATGAGAAATGGAATGGAACTATCAAGTGGAAAAGCAAAAGAATAAAATTACAAGAATTTTCACCAGATTTATGGGAAATGACTTGATAGTTATGGTGATTATGATAACTCGTAAGACCGGAACTTTAAAACATTGTTTAATTACATATTCGACAAAGCATGTGCTGTAATTTGTACAAGATAATGCAGTTTTAGATGAAAATATTCTAAAAGGTGTCAACACAGTTAAATTTCTGAAAATTAATCAAAAAGTGGTAATTTAAAAATAATAATCCTTACTGCTTATTATGATGCAGTAGATGAATTAGACGGTAGTTTTTAAAATTTATGACCAAAATCAAATTCATCAGTAAAAGTTTGAAAGAGCACTCTCCTTGCCTTTCTATTAACAATAAATATTTTTTCAATCGAACCTAAAATGCACTTTTACCTTAAAGATGTATCTCACTTTACGAAGTATATATATTTTTAATTATCTTATTTAATCTTACTTATCTATCTTACTTAACGAAGTGTATTTCATTTCGATTGCTATTTTGCAAAAAGCATTTTATTTCGGATTATTTATCCTGATTCCGGCACCGTCATCACGTGCTCGAAAGGAATACGAACTAGAACCCGATAGCCAGCCTTCCAATACATCACGCTTTGACAATTTCGAGCAATTATTGATGATATCAGGGCTTTTGGTCGACGAAAGTTTTTGGTCAGATTCATAACGAATGAAAGAAAATGAATTCAGATATGATTCATAGCTTGTTGCCAAATTAGCTTCATAATTTGGCTATTATGCCTATTCGAAACATAAAAGTTCCAATTTAATAAAATTAAAAATATTTGATGCTCGAATTTGGATTATTTATCCTTATTAGGATATTATCATGGGATGTGACGCTCTCGAAAGGAATGCAAAGATGACTAGAATTCAAAGGGCCAACTTCCCATAACTCACGGCTCAAGTAATTGCTGATTCTGAGTTTTTAACTGCTTAAAAGGATTTTTCACTAGAGTTCATAATGACTACAAGAAAATTAATTACTGAGTTCGGATACGAATCTTTGATTATTTCCCAATTAGATACATATTTTGCCTTCTTTATATAAGAAAATTTGCTAAGTTTTTGGTATTAGAAAACGCAGATTTTTTACTGTTTTATTAAAATTTAAATACCAGTCTAAAATTCTGATTGCTAATGACCAGGATTTTATGAAAGTTGAATCAGCAAAATCTGATGTAACATGCCTTTTACTCAACCTTTTAATTTAAAAAAAAATCTATGATCTGATGATTAATAACAAATAAGGAAAGCCCTTAATCAATTTTTTTCTCAATCCTCTCTGTATTAATTTCATTGTCTGTTTAGAGTTTTAGTTCATATTTGAAAACGTTTCAAATTAATTCTATTGCCCAAATATTTTAAATAAAAGTTAGAGTATTAACGTATTTGGAGAATCTTTAATTATTTACTCATTAGCATCTGAAGTTATATCATTATCTATACAACATTTGTTTTCAGTATTTCTTATGTCTGTGAAAAATGAAACTAAAAATAATTAAAACAAGTAAGCGTAAATGTAAAAAGTTACAGTAAATCCTTTATAATACAACTATACCAAAATAAACTTGAAACTCCGAACGTTTACATATATTACTTTTAGATTTTATTAATAATTATATTCTATATTTGTATGCAATTATATAACAATATTATTCACTGTTTGGTTTAAAAATTCTAGATATCCTCAAGGGTTTTCTTTCTTATGTTTTGAAATAAAAACTTTCTAACCAGAAACTAGATTACTATTATGGGAAAATATTATAGTCATTCAATTATTTAGAGAACTCTGGTTGCCTCTGATCAAAGATAAAGAAAATACTATCATAATAATGCTTCTATATATGCGAATATCTTAAAAACGAAATAGTGTTTGTATTTGCGAAAACTCTAAATTTTATAAAGCAAACATAAATATCAAATTGTTAGATAAAACTATTTTGTTAACTGTTATCAGCAAAAATTGAGAACTACATGTACGAAATAGCGCATTGTTTCATAAATATTGATCTTAAAACCGTTATCTTTCTCATTTTCTGAAAAAACAGGTTTTCATAAAAGGGTGTTAATTATATTTTTCATTTAACAAAAATTCAGGAGGGAAAAATGTGGTGGTTAATAAAAAATTTAAATATTTATAGAGATAAAATCATCATACAATTTTAATAAATTTCTATTGACTTTGAAAATTCATACATAATAATAAACTTACAATAATGATTCACTCTACAGAAAAATCAAAAATGCTTTGAATGCAATCATTGCTTGGTATATGATTTCTTAATGAATCTAAAATTTTCGGTTCAAACCTCTCTAAGCTAGAATTTAATTATCTTATAGAATTGTATCTCCTTTTCAATATTCCATGAACTTTCTGAACTCTCAGTGTTTGTATCAGGAGTGATCGTTAACCTCATTAAAATACGTGACGTTTGAAGATTTGACTTCTGTTAAAGATCTACTCCATCTCAGATTCTAAAGACTGATGTGCATATTCAGCAAGTTGAGGTTCAATTAACAACATTAATTATTCAGGAGTTAACGATTATAAAAAAAAAGAATAGAAGTAGATGGGATTCGCCTTGAAATGTATGGACTAAGATCGTCTTGAAGACCTATAGAATTTTAAGAGAAGACTATAGAAGACTATCTTAAGAGAAGACTATAGATTGATTTGAAGATTAAGAGCATTTATCTAATTCTTGGATTCCAAGATTAGTATCATTATTTCAATCAGATCATAAAATTACCTTAACTGTATTAGTATATATTCATTAAAATTGATAACATTTTAGATAAATATGAAAGAAGAATCAGCTATAATGCTGATTTGTTTTATGTAATATGTTTTGAGATATTTCCACAGGTATTTACAGGTTTGTTGTTGATATAATTCTTTTCTTTCCACCTCAGGCTATTTAAACGATATGAATATTGAAGACGAATAATATATAAATAGTCTAAAAGAAATTACATTTATTTACTTTCATTTTTCAAAATCTTTTGCATCAATTGAAATTTACTAGCCAAAAATTAAAGCGTATAGAATCAATCAATGAAATTCCATGTAATATGAAAGGAATATCAACTTAAATTTATTTGTGTTAAAGAAAATACCTGCTCCTAGGTTACTTATATTTTCCGTAGTGCCTATTTATTAATAGAATCATCGTATAAAAGTTACCTCCTAACTGCTGAAATTCGCTGAATATATCGATGAGTATACCAGTGGAAATTGTTTCTACAGCGATTCAGCTGGTGCTAAGGTCGCTTTATATGAGATGTCCCCCGCAGGCAAAATCATACTATTATATTATAAAATGATAATCTATTTAGTTGCTTAAAGAACTCGTCTTTGAAAGATCATATATATATATATATATATATATATATGAACATTTTCCAAAATGTTTTAAACAATGAATATCGTGACTATCAATTATTTAGGATCTAGGTTAAGGCTGAAAACAAAATTTTGTTATTTAAAACATCAAAAAGTTTTACTAAATACTAAACTACTTGTATTTTTGAGTCTAAATTCTATACATGGTATCCATATGTAATAGTTAATTATTTATTATATTAATTAGTTAATTATTTATTATAATTATATACCCTACCCCATTATTTTCCTTTTGATAAAGGAATAAATTTAGTTTCAGCTGTTTCTGGTGTTTAAATATCTATATTTTAAATTCTTATTTGTAAATATTTATATAAATATATATATATATATATATATATATATATATATATTTGTGTGTGTGTTTTTAAGTTAAAACAATTTCTAAATATTTATTTTATTATAAATTTGATATTTACTTACAAGTGCATCTTTTCTTATTAAGATTTAAAATTTCATAGTGTATTTGCATGCATTATTCTTAAGTTAAATATTGTATTAAAGAATTTTCAAGGTAAATTTATGCTATTACTTCTGTAGCAAAATATAATTTCGTTTAGAAAAAAATTAGAATAGTATTAAATCCTTTAATCTCACACTCATATGTTTTAAAAATAAAGACATATATTTTAATTTTTTATGAGTTTAATATTGAAATCATATTAAAAAATAAACCACATTGTAAAAGCAAGTTTGATTTTCTATCTTTTATTCTTGTTTATAATATCTAGCTACATGAGATAGAAATTATAATTACATGAATTTTTTAAGACAAGTTAAAATCACATTTAAAACAATTCCATTAAGTCCTAGAATCTCTGATCAATATTCAATTTATTTTCAATAAAAAAGTCTAAAGTTGTATTTCAAATAATACATACAAATATTTTTAAAAATGGAAGGCTTTAATTTTATTTATATTTTATATTAGAGTATAACTTTTATTTCATTGCGAAAGAACATGCTATTTTGTCTTTATGATTCCCACGATTCTAAATTAATAGATTTTACTATCTATAAAATGCATTATGACATTTTAACTTTCCTTGAAGATAACACTTTTCTTCATATTACCCTTATGACAAAAATAATAATACCAGTCTACTCATAAAACCAGTCATAACAATTAAGCATTTAAAACAATAATTTTTTATTAACCGTTAGAACATGAAATATTAGCTTTGCTTTCTTCCATCTCTCACCAAAAAAACTCAAACAAGATCATTTTTATCGGCAAAGCTTGCTCCTTTCTTCTCGTTATGGTCAATCCTCACGGGACTTTTGAGAGTTAGGAAGATGAGAAAAAAATTAAGAGAGCAATGCAAGTAGCTGAGATAAAAAAAAAGCCAAAGTGGAAAGAGGTCCTCTTGTTTCTCGCCTTGGTCATAAAAAGCGAATCCCCAACGAGACAACAAAAGGGCAACACTTGAGCGATGTTCAAGTCACTTGAGCACTTGCATGCTTAGTTTGGGATTTAAAGTTTATTTTTTTCACTGTGAAATGATTTTAAGTATACAAATATGATGGAAAATTTTGATCTTAAAGAAATATATTGATGAATTAAAATTCACATTTGGGTTGGAATATTTTATCACTAGTTTCCTGATAAGCTTGAATTTTGGAAGTTCTATGTAGTTTGGTGTCCTGATTGATATTGGAATATTATCAAATGTTTCAGGACTTGATTGTAATCAATCTATAAATTAATTATTAATAATGTATAATTCTTTATTAAAAGTTTAACGTAACAGCGGATTTGAGAAAAATATTGGAAAAATTTTTATTAGCTAAAAGTATTTTTTAACCGCTTCCCTTACATATATGTATTTGAAAAAAATTGCAAAAATTCATCACATTTTTAAATTTTATTATCCAACACAAGGAAACGAAACAAAACAAACTATGTAATTTTAAGCTGATTTAAAAAAAAAAAAATGTGGATTTAAAGCATTTAGTTTAGTATTAGTTTGCTCGGACGAATGAAAAAAAAAGTTAAATATTAGTCTTTGTGATAGTTTTGGAAATAAGATACAACACAAAGTGATGCATGACATTATATACAAGTATTTGGTCTCTTTTTTTACTGTTTTACCCTGGAATCACTTTTACAGGAGTACAGAGTACACGGTCTCGTTGGATTTGATTTTTTTTTCAGTAGCAGGGATAATTATCTGAAAATCCTCGCTTTCACTATCTCTCAAAATTATTTTATTTTTTTTCAAAGCAGCTATCATTTTCTATATAAATCAAATCCACAAGAAAACGTATACTATACAATAGGGAAGACACGAGATCAGTCCCGGCAAAAAAATTATAAATCCAACTATACATGGCAAACTGCCAATCAAAGCTAAATATTTCCTTCCATTTCCTCCAGACTTTCCTTTAGATTCTTCTTCGCCCGGGTTTTTTCAGGATAATATTTAACTGCAATATATACGAACCTGAGATAACTCAGGATAATCAGACAAGCGGTTAAAAATAAAAAGATATAAAGAAGAAAAGAAACAATAATTTGATCAATGAATTTAAAACAATCCTTTATTAGTTTACAAAATCTTTCAAACTAATTTTTTTCAGAAACCTAAAAATTAAAACTAGGGTCATATAATTTTAAAATCGTAAAATGTGGAAAGTAGACTACAATGAAATAAATCTCCTAACTATTTATTAAAGATTCAATATGTTATAAAATGTTGTAAAACATTAATTTGCGTACGATATTTGGAATGATAAATCAGATTTTGTTATATCATAAATTTAATTTTAAAAAGTAACCTTTAATTCCCCATTATATTTTATAGTATATAATTTAGTCATAATGGATACAAAAGACAAACGCAATTATTTATAAAATGAAAAAAAATTAAGCATTATCTCATTAGTGTATGAAATCTTCATTACTATTTATTTTAAAATCTGAAAGGATAGCTGTGGCATAATGCTAAGGTCTTGGTTTCGGAACCGGAGGTTTTCAGACTTGACATCATATTTTACCCAAGATCCGTTGTGTAAGCGGGTCTGATGCACGTTAAATCTATTGGAGTCAAACATCCTCCAGCTGTGCGGAGTTTTGAAATAGGTCATATCTCTGGTTTCATTCTGACCATCTAACCTTGACTCAAAACCATAATGACCTCCCCGAAATTGCTCTAGTCTTGCTTTTAAAAACCGTGATGTCAACATAATTGAACTAAACTCAAAAATCTAAGAATCAAAGCAAATATTTATGCACTAAGTTCCAATGATATGCATCAATGAAAGAAAATAGTTAATTATTCATTAACAAATTAAATAAGAGTAGCAATATTTTCTAAATAAATTATATGAAGTAATGAATATCACATTTTCGATTTGATAATCGAAGAAATTAATTTTAAACTTTCACAAGAAAGCTTTAAAAAAATTATAATCATTTTAACAATATATTTACTAAAAAAAGGAACCACTATACCAGAACAATTATTCCAATGAAAATGAAGTTATGTTTAGCTAGTTAAAAATTTCTTGTCTACAAATTTTAATTTTTCTTTCCTTCATGGAAATCTATATTAGTTTAAATGATAATTAAGCTGATGATTCTGGTTTTTGCTTCGTAAATTGTAAAATATCAAAGGTCTATCCTGTCTCCCACAGTGTATGATGGCATTATATTTTTTTCAATTTTATACAGTCTGTGTATAGTTATTCAAAAAAGCCAAATTATTTTAGATTTTCTTAGAAATCTTAGATTTATTTATATGCGCCATATATTTTTATTTCTGTATGTTTATAACGGCTTGATTTCTTCCTTATCATGATAAACATTTTAAAATGCACATTTAACCAAGAAACAATTGATTTAATTTCTTTCTCATGATACAAATTATTCAGTAAAATGATTATGATTATTCCCGAAAAACATTACTAATCTGAATTTCTTAGCTTTTCATAATTCATAAGTCTTACCCCTTTCTAAAGAATTACATTCGAAAACTCATTTGAGAAGAACGCAAACATAATTTCTTTAAGTAAATTAACCAAACGTATTCTTAGGAATAATTTATATATTGAATAGAATGAGGAATATATGCAATAAAATAAAACTTGCTTTCGTCGTTTAACATTAGTCTGCTATTTTTAGATTTCATTTTCTTAAAATACGTAGGAAATTCAGTAAAATGATTATGATTATTCCCGAAAAACATTACTAATCTGAATTTCTTAGCTTTTCATAATTCTTGAAAAACTTGATTAGATATTTTAAATAATTTATCTTAATTCATTTTATTCTTATTAAGGTGAAAAACTTGATTAGATATTTTAAATAGTTTATCTTAATTCATTTTATTCTTAGAAAGATAATAAGGCATCTAATAATATTCAGAGTAAATATTTGAACTCTCAATCCATGTGTTTTTGAAAGATGAAGGAGTTTTAATTTCGAAATTCTCTGCAAAAACAAAACTCTACTAAACTGAAAAGCAGGATAATTAAATAGATTGAAATAGATATCATAGCTTGATAATTTATCTTCAAAGATTTGAGTCAGTGTTTAAAATTTTATGCTAAGAATTTTGGGCATTTTTTTTTACTTTATTAATTACATGTTAATTGCATATTTTAAAATTATAATACTTTGTTAAGCACTCGTAATTAAATCTTTTCTAATAATTATTTTTGTATTTTATCTACTAAATTAAAATTTAAGATTCCATATTCTATTTCCATGCTTTATTTTGTATTATGTATTATTTAAAATAATGCTTAATGAAAATTTATTCAATTCAATAATTTGGTATCGATTAATTTCAGATAATGATTGAAAATTTAAAAAGGGTTTTGACGATAAACTGGTTTACCGGAAATATCGTATTCAATTTTGACCCTAAAAAAATGTAAAACCAAAAACGCATTGTTTTAATAGCTTTCAATGTGTAATGCTTATTATTTATTAAATTGTGTCATTGTGCCCATCAATGTCCACGGGAACATAGAGTTTTTAGAAATGCCCAAATTATCTATCTTATAACAGTAAATTTGTTATTCATTACTAAACGTATTGACTCCCGGGGACGGGGGGCACTTCGTAATTGAGGATGAAATGCTTCCGGCATGGTGGTTAGATCTGACCATCCAGGTGGGTGCAATAATAAGTGGGAGTCTGACTCTTCCATCGATGATGGGACATACTCCCTACGCGAAGGATTGTACAGTGGTCGGTGATGGTCATTAGGGTTCAACCCCAGTTCCCACCAGTGTTGCTGTTGAGGTAGTCCGGTCATTCAGCATTTATTTCTAAGTGTCTTCGAGTGGAATGCAGAGTCAGTAATATGGCTTACATTCCCATGTCCAGAAGGGAAAAAATATATATCCCAAAAAAGAGAAGAAATTGACTGCTCAACTGCTTTTTCATAAAAATATGCATTTTATGAAGATTTAAAAATTATATGGACTTTAATTAATGTAGAAGAATAGGTTTTGCAAAAATTAAATGTTTTTTTAAAAATATAATTGAGGTATTTTTAATTTCTCGTATAAGAAGTATTGACATCGTCAAAAAATTCTATCTTCAAATTTTGACGTGGTTTGTCCGTGTGCCTTCGTAGAGAGTCGGTGGTCAGAAGTATGGCCTATTAGCCGTCTTTGGTGACCAGCTTCTCCGCCAGAAATATTCAATGCATTTACCTTAAATTAAATCTCATACATACCATAATATTCATGGTTCCTGCAAGAAGATATTTTTACGCATGAACTCATGATAAGAATCAAATCTTGGATATTTTGATACCCTTTCACCTGTTATGCTTATTATGAATGCAGACCACTCTAACAGATTTAGATCCTCACTACTATTCCTACGGAAAATTTGAATTTAAAGTTAAGCAGCAATCCAACTTATTTGCTATTATTTATGTAAAGAACACGAAGCTAAGGACTTCGTCAGCTTACAGCAAGTGAAGAAAATTAAGTCATTAAATATCACACTGAATAATGAAAAGATTAAAAAATATTATTTAAGATTGTGCAAAAGGTTTTTGGTTTCACAAAAGTGTCCAAAATTCAGGAAGAAATTTGAACGACATTTAAATTAAATCAATAAAAAAAGACTAAAATTTGAGTTTATTTTGCCTCAAAATTTTAGATGTTTTGAGGAAGAAACGCCAAAAGGCCAATTAAGATTCCTTGAAGATTTCAGAAGCATCACTATAAGGTGCACAAGTTTACTTTCTAAATTATATATAATATTTGGTTGTTTCTTGTGAAATGGTTTCACCTTAAAGAGTTAACACATGTATACACACAGCCTGACATGAACATTTATTTCTCTCACACATATTATGAGTAAATATAAAGATAATAATCACATCAATACTAAATGTAGTTCTTCTTGATTAGCTTTCATCTATAGAATGCAATTAAATATCAGAAGAAAATTACCATTTGCATTCAGGTTCAAAAATAAAGTCATTGTTCCAATTTTTTTGAAATTAATTTTAACAAATCTAAAATTAAAAAACTAAATTTGAACGCCTATAAAATTAATATTATTAAGAAAACTTTTTTTTAAATTTTAAAATGGGGAAAATGTGAATTTTTTGTAGCATTAATTTAAGAAGTTACGATTTAAAATGTCTAAATCTTAATAAATTTTTAATTATAAAAATTTCTAAAAACTTTGCTTCGAGGCTCCATTTTTTTTGACATCCCAAATTGTTTATGCACGAAATTTCTTAACTGTTTGTCCTATGAAACGTAAACCTACACTTACTCAAAAACGAAAGGATATACAAGCAAAAATTAGGGTATTGTCTTCCGGATTATCTTAATATGCGCTTGTTTATATCACCTATAAGATCTCTCTGGTATCGGCCTCTGTTTCTAGAATTCTTTCAAAATACTTTTTTATAGTGTTACAATCCGTTTTAAAAGTTTTTTTCCCCGCCGTTGAATATGGTTTACTAAAGGAATCATTGTGGCTCTTTATGCTTTAGGCTGGAGTGATTCCAAGGCGGTTTGCAATTAGTTTAAGAAATTTAAACCTGATAATGCTGATCATATCTTAGCCAAGATCTCTAATATCCCCTTATATAATGAGCGCGAAATAGCAAATGCCACTACCATTCTCCGAATAATGCTATATTATTGCCCAATCAAGAAGTGGTATGTCAATTGGTTTGACATTTTGATTCCATACCAACTGATGGAAACCAGCCATAATAATCACGTTACGGGGTGCTTATTTCTTCTGTTATGGGAAAGAGATCATTTTTTGAGATATCCGACAATAGAGAGGATATTTAGTTTTTCTATCAGAATGAGCTTTGGCACTGCATAACAATCTTTCATTGTTATGGAATTTTGATCTCATCTTCATTTGATGTAATCAGAAGAGATAATCTTTTATGAGCTACTACCACGAAATAATAATTCTTCCAAATACTGCATTATACTTAATAAATCCAAAGTCGTCACAGCAGAAAAATTGACAGAATAACCGAAACGACGAGACATCGTTTCTCATCATATCAGTACCAAAACGCATGTTGAATTTTCAGCAAGAGAAAAGTTGTTATAGTTTGATTGAGACGTTCTATAATTTATTAAAATATGAAAATAGCAAATTCATTTGGACGGAAATAAAAATTTAAATGAACTATTTTTAACCAATGTTCAATTATGTTGTTTGTAAATTTTGTCTGGAACTAGAAAAATAAAACCGTGTTATAAGTATATGAAAGAAACATATAAAACCAAATTAGATGAGTTCAACTTTGAACTGACAAGATATGCTCTTATGATGATGATGTAATAACACTAATAAAATTTTTCTTTACATTGAAATTTTTCAAAGTAACTACATTACATTCATTACGCCTCTCAAAACAAAAATAAATTGACACACTTATAATCTTTCATAATGAATATTTATAATTCATGCAACTGATAAAAACTGTAGAAAATGATAAAGTGCACTTATGCAGTTAATTTTTTCATAAAAATTACTATTTAGGGCTAAATTTATTTTGAGAGGCATACTTCAGGTACATAAAAATAAAAATCAACAGTAAAGTACTATAGATATTTTAGAAAACATTATTATGCATCAGTTCTCATTCTTTTATTATGTTCTTTTTAAATTTAAATACATTATATAATTGTGCAAAAGTTTCCTGTAAAATATTGTACATCTTGTAACAAAAAGAAGAAACTTCCTTTTAAAAAGCAGAGCTGCATACAAGAATTGTGTAAGGAAATAATATTCTTATAAATAATCATGTGAGTATTATCGAAACAATACCAAAAAAGTGATTTAATGTACTATATCTTAAAACCTGAAAGTAGAGTGAGTATAAATGTTCTTTTCTTTTACAATTTCATCAGATTTTCTGCCCCACCCATTTCTGCTTTTCTTATGTCAGAAATTTTATTATTTTATAAGTACATCGAAATTCTTAGAGAAACTAGCAGGAAATATTTTTTATGGGATCTGTTGGAGAAAGCATTAAAGGTAATAATATTTTGGGAAGTGTTTTATAAAGTGATATTGAAGAGATTTCTTTTTGAAGAAGAGTTTAAAATTTAAAACATAGGGATTGTCCTGATTCAAAATTAGGATTTTAACAATTCGAAGATATAATAGAAGAGGTAATTACTTCAAATCTGGAGTTTGTCCTTTGATTATAAAATAGAAACTTCCTAAAAGGCATCATCCGTGGTAACGAATTCAAACATACTTTTATATCATCCACTGGAAACATTTAGTGGGTGATTTTGAGTGGCAAGAAATTGGATGGATTAGCAAATATCACAATGAAGGCTGCACGGAAAGTTTCTAAGAATACAATAAAAGTCATAAAATGTTTCTGAGAATGTGAGATCGGGCGTTAAGGGAATCCCTACGAAAAATATACTTCGAAAGATTACATTAAAATTTATATTAAAGGTATAAAGAATTCTATATAAAACTTTAACCAATCAAAGTAAAACTTTGAAAGAGAATCTCTAAATAATAAACTTATCGTATTCTTAAAAAAATAAAAGTGAATCAAGAAAAAGTATGAAGACTAACTTAGAAATTAAGAAATTCTTATAGTCCAGGTGATATACTCATCATCTGACTGGGATGATTCAAAATTAGAGGATCCATCCAAAAAATAGCCTTAACATTCTTTTTACATGAAAACAAAAAGTTGATAGAAACTAGAATTACCTAGCTAGAATTTCTTATAATTTTAATGATCATGAATAAATTATTACAATTCAGTATCTCCAATTTTCAAAACCAAGAATCAGATCTGTTAAAAAGTGCAATTAGATAAATTTTTTAAGGTGATAATACTTCTGACTGATTGATATATGTGAAACAACAAAATCATATTTTTATAAAAACAAGAAATTAATTAAATTAAATCAATGAATTGAATAAAGAAGTTACCATTCACTAAATATTTTTTGAAATCTCTAGGATTAAGCATCTAAAATTTTTACACTATTATAAGCCGTGTATTAAAAAAATTTCTGAAAAATCTGCATTAAAAAACTACAACTACAAATTAAATTTGTTATGAATATTATTATTTATTTTTACCTCTTACCCTATTTTTAACTACATGATGCAAAATTATGAACATATGTGTACTTGTTATCTACAGAATATTCAAAGACGGATTTTATTTTCAATGTCTTTCTTCTAAAGATTTTCGATAAAAAGAAAGTAATTCCAGTCTAAAATCATTCGTAACAAATACATATATGTTACTTACACAACCAAAACGAAATCCAGCTTTTAGATTTTCTTAAAGGTGTATTTTACTTTACGATGCGCATTTTGTTTCGGACTATTTGTCCCAATTCGGTGACTGTCATGAGATGTCACGTACTCGGAAGGAATTCGAAGACAGCAGGAATTCTTAACTTCTGCTTCCTATAAATCACACCTAGCTTGCTTTGAACATTTGTTGATGATAGCGAGGCTTTTGGCTGTCAAAAAGATTTGGGTTAGAATTTATGACGATTTCGAGTCGAAAGATGTATTAACAAATTTCAAAATGATTCCGCAATGGCCTCTCAACCAGAATAGAAATGCTTTCTTATCGAACAGAAAAAAACATGAATTCTGCATTTAGTAAAGTTTTATTTTGTGCTGGTACCCATAGTGTTTTTTATTGATGCAAATTCTTGTAATATTATATTATTTAAGAAAAATACGTATTAATAAATATAAAAGTTAAGTGTGTTTTTTATCTGTACGAAGACTAAATATTGCTACTGAGGAGAAAAAAATATTATTAAACAAGAAAATTGATTTAAAAACAAGGAGATTAGTTAACGATTTTATTCTGTTTGTTATTAATAAAAAAGGAAATGAAATGTTTAAAGTAAAAGCCAGTTATATGTTTTGTCTATACTCGTTGTATTAATGATGTTTGCATATTTATTTCCACTGATTCTTAGAATAAATTACGACTTATAATAAAAAAATATTAATTTTATTAAATTATGATTTAAATTAATAAAAATTTCACGTATAAAGAATAATTATTTTTAAAAAATGCATGTCTCTTTTCACTGGAATCACATATTCCTAGCACACAAGTCGTCTTGAATAAGAGTTCTTTTCAATAAGAAAAAACTCTTTCCAGAAATTCGAATTAATCTTCATGCTAATTTGTGGAACTGGAATACACTCATAGGAATATTTTTATATTTAATATACCATTTATAAATTCGAATGAAATAATTTTAAAGCTTTCTTTTGTAATTTTAAATAATTAGCACGACAAACAATTCAATATACTTTCTATACGATTCTTCTGTATCTTATTTCTTTTCTTTAAATTATTTTTCCAACACAATTTTCATAAAAATTTTCAAAGCTACAAAATTTAGAATTCCTTGTGACATTGAAATTAAATAAAAGTTATGGTATGCACTCATAAATGATTCATTCTGCTTTTAGTTTAATAAAGAAATTTCTTGCGAAATGAATTTTTGAAAGAACGCAAATTGATTCCTTAATAAATTTTCACCGAAAATTTGAAACTTATTATTTTTATTTTATAGTTCATACAAAATAAAATATATAGATATTGTACAAGAAATGTAATAATTTTAAACTTCACAGCATTTTAGTTTTTTACTTATTTTATAGATTATTTTCATTCTATAATATTTCGTGAACTATTTAATTGATATTTTATATGAAAAGTCGATTATTTTGCATATCAAAACAATTATCTTCCCAATTAGCAATGAATTTCAAATATTATTTTAAAATGCTTTTCGTAAAAATCTTTATTTCTGTTACTTATAGGCTATCTAAAGGGTGGTTATAGTTAAACTTCACTTTTAAACAGTATCGTACAATGCAAACGGGCGAAAGGATGGCAAACAAATTTTGTTATGTGTTCTATATATTAGATGCGTTCACGGAATTTTGAAAAAAAATTAGTACCAAAATGTCCACCAGATGACATATTTATCTTAAAAAAAGCATTAAAATTAACATAATAAACTAACAAAAGGGAACACAGAAGAAGTATTAGAATTTGTTTACAAGGTTCTTATCACCCTGTCGAAACGGATTTGGTAAAAACAAAAACTGTTTAGGACGAAATTGCATCTCAGGAGCTGTTGTTAATCGTGTCCAGACTGATGTGGAAAAAAGTTATCCAAGTGATCACCCTCAATCACCTGTAGAATTTCAAATCGATGTGTAGAGTGTATTCTACAGGTTCAAGGGGGTGCGCCTCTACCATCCGTCTTACATCCCGGACAAGTCCCTTTGTAATTTTCATTTGTTTGGTCCCTTCAAAAAACAACTGAAAGGGAAGTGCTTCGATTTGAACAGCAAACTCAAAAACACTGTGAAGGAGTGGGGGGGGGTCACTTAACGGCCACAGGAATTGTAAGAATAAAGAATTCTTCATTTCGTTAACCAATTTGATGCTTGTGTTCAGGCTCATGGTTTACACTGTGATTGAACTCTTCATTTATAACCACCGTGTCATTTCGTTCCCTTTTATTTCGACACCCTATGTATCATGGCTTTACAAAAATCTTTTAGAAAAATAATATAAAAATACTTTTATTTATCATACTTATAAAATATCTATACCGTTTAATACATTTTTAGCCTTTTAGCCTTTTAAATGGATCTAGTTTATTTTAAAATCTATAAACATTGAAAAACCAAACTTGCATAAAACATATGTCACATAGTAAAAATGAAAATTTAAATTTCCCTATTACACATGAGTTATGATAACTATGATTGATCTTGGGGTTTAATAGAAAAAATTGCAGAATTACCATATTTATCGCTTTGACGAAGCATTGTGAATAAAGTTCTACTAGTTCCTGTTACTTTCTAAAAGCCTTCTGAGTATTTGGAATAAAATCAATAAATACTATTGAAAAATGTAATTATTATTTGTATGTTATGTTATCATAAAGATTTTCATCATCAGAGGTAGCCTTTCATGTAAATATAGCCTGAAAATTTAAACATAAGCTGTTCCCTAACGCATTTTTTAAAATTGTCATTGCATATGATACAACTTTTCTTTAATATCCAATTCAAGTCATATATGCATTCCATTTATACAAAATTATTTCCTATTCAAAAAATTAAAAAATCGGCATTAAAAGCTGCTGTTCTCTAAATTTGAGTAAAAATACTTATAATCAATATTTGTCCTTTTAAATTCATGTGATCCTTTCCCATTCAGAACCAAAATGCAACTTTTATTCAAGGATATATTTTACTTTACAATGGTCATTTCATTTCGGACTATTTGTCCTCATTCGGAGACTGTCGGGAGATATCCATAATTTCAATGAACGCAGAGATAGTCATTGTTCCAAACGCCTACTTCCTTCAACGAATGCTCAGAGCAGTTGTTGATGATGTTGAGGATTTTAGTTGCCAAATGGAATTTGGCCAGAATTTACGATGACTGCAAGATAAAATATTTATAGAGGCTTTCGAATATAATTCCTTATTCATCTACCGATCAGAAATGAAGTTATTCGGTAGAAAAGTAATAAGTAGTTCCATATTACAATATATAGAATTTTTATATTTTGAATTGACTAGTTATAGCAATTTACTTTGTTGATTAGTTACTGTAAAAATATACAAGGGGAGATTAAAAAAAGTTTACAAGCAACTGCATTTGGAAAGTAAAAATTATGGATGGGAATATTGTCACTCAGAGCGGAGACAGATTGCCCAATTTGTCTTAGGCTAGTTCTTCGAGAATGTAGAGAAATAACCATAACATTATATATATATATATATATATATATA
>JAPMOQ010025704.1:1789820-1829471 GCA_026543055.1 Argiope trifasciata
TATATATATATATATATATATATATATATATATATATATATATATAAGATAACCTCTTCAATCGAAAGGCAGAAATAAAATTCTATAACTTTCATTTTAGACACACTTCCAAGTCAATTATGTATAACCCATCAATTTTATCAACATTATTTAGCACAATATTGCTGTCACTAAAGCGTTAAGCAAAGTACTTATTTCTACCTTTCCCATATGACAAACACTTTTGTGTTTTACTTTGCAGGAATACAAAGTAAATGGAAATCAAACAATATATATAACTAGGAAGAACTTTAAAATGTTATTTCCTTAATTTCAGATCTTACGTCACCCGATTAATATTTTATTTTATAATTATTAAATTACTATAGTGAACCTGACAGATTAAAATCCACACATTTATTTTTAATAAGAATTTTATTGATTTTCTAAATGAGATGCAACATATTCTTGTTGCTAAGAGACAACAGTCGAAATTGAAAAAAATTACGGCTACACCTGCGCCATTCAAGATGAAATAAAGCATATATACAAGAAGGTTCTCTGATATCATGCTCAAAATAATACTTTCGATGTCAAGAATTTACCTTCTCTTCAGTTCATTTCATATTCTACTTATCTATTTAGGTTTTCACATTCCATATAGAGTCTACATTAATTTAATTTAACAAACAGTATTAGCGAATAATATATCATCGATTTATGATAATTTATCAATAATATAAAAAGATATATTTCTTTCAATTATTACAGAATTATTAGTACTAATTTATTAATTAGTACCACTAATTCTTAAATAGTCATTTATTCGAAAGTACTGAAAAGGAAGCTCAAATAAAAAGATACAAAACGACACTGTGGGTATAAATGAAGACTTTATTCAAAGTTTACACCATAAGCCTGGGCACAACGATCCCATTAAATTACGAGCCAAAGGATTCCTTGTACCCAGAATTCAAGTGAACTTGTAGAGACATAATCCTTCACAGAGACCTTGAGTTCACTGTCCAAGGTCCGCTACTTGCTGATTTCATCGAGCACAGAAGATCTGTTAACTCCAATATGCATAATGGAACACTCCGAAGACTACGCAGATCCATCAAAAACAAAAGCTACTCACGCAGAGTGTGTTTCTGCTGGATGAAAACGCCCGTTCACACGTCTCCAGAGTCAAACACGTGGAACTAGCCAAGTTCAAGTGAAAGCAATTCGATCATACTCCCTACAGCTCAGACATTTTCATAAGCTTTTTTCTCAGAAAACACATCTGAAAGGGAAGCACTTGAATTCAGACGGCGAACTCAAGGACGCTGTGAAGGACTGTGTCTCGTTACGGCCACGGAGATTCTGGAAAAAAGGAATCCTTCGGCTCGTTAATCAATGGGATCTTTATGCTGAGACCTAGGGTGTACACTTTGAATAAAGTCTTCATTTTGACCATTTCCATATGTAATTCAAACTGAAATGTGCATCTCACAAAATAATTTCATAGTTTTTAAACCTGAAAAATCATGCATATAATAGAAGGGTTGAAAACTTCAAATTATGAAATCAAGAAATAACAGTTTTGAAGACGACTAGGGTAATGACTTAATAATATGATAACTTGAAGACGACTTAATAATATTCTAAATGTGAATCAAATTAATTTCCTATCTAAAACAGTATACTGTCCTTGTCCTCGCTCATTATAAAATTTTATTTAACGCATGTAGGATCATATCAGAATAAGAAAGCTATCTATTTAGGATTTGAAGAAAAATATTTAAGCTCACTGAGGAAAGCGGCATTTGAATAAACAATACATTCGCAGCTAATAGTTATGCATTTAGGACTAAATTCAATCACTCAGGAACGTAAGAAAAGTTTAACGAAGTATAACAAAAAATGGTTTCAAAGAAATACGCTTTTATCAGAATAAAAGACGGTTGATTATTTCTTTCTTCATTTCTATTGGTTATATTTCTTTCTTTCTTTTAATAAATGACTAAGGTGTGACAGATATATGCTTTTTTTTTTGTCATATCATAGAAAAGTGTTATATTTTTAAATCCATATTAACAAAAATCTTGAAAGAAAACCAGTTCTCCTCAATATTCATATCCTTAAATATTTCTTCAGTACCTATCCCTTTAAACATTTGTAAGGACTTTACTGAGGCGAAAACTATTCATTTGATATCTGTCATTGGAGTTATATATAATGGTTTCATAGAATAAAAAAATTCATTTTAGAGTTTCTTAAAGATACATTTTGCTTTACGATGCGCATTTTGTTTCGGACTATTTGTTCCAATTCGGAGACTGTCATAACCTGTCACGTACTCGGAGGGAATCTGAAGATATCGGAAATTTCTAACTCTTGGTTCCTATAAATCACACCTACCCTGCTTTGAACATTTGCTGATGATAGCGAGGCTTTTGGCAGTCAGAGAGATTTGGGTCAAAATTTATGACGGCTATGAGGTGAAAGATTTATTAACAAATTGAAAATGATTCCGCGATGACTCTCGACCAGAATAGAGAAGTACTCTTTTTGCACCAAAATAATACAGTAATCTACTTACAATAATATCAACCAGGCGAAAAAATTAATGATTCTACAGATATCAAATGTACATATTCCAACGAAAATATGTAGATTTTTCTACTTATAATAATATCGATAAGGGTACTCTTCTTGCCCCTAAGAAATGTAGAATTTTCTACTTACAATAACATCGACCAGAAAGTAAATATTATCGTATTTCACCAGAAAAATATAGAATTTTTGACATATAATAATATCGAAAAGAAAAGAAATGTATTATTATTGCACCAAAAAGAATATAGAATGCTTCATCTAAAATAATACCTTTTTGAACACGTTTCTTACTGCTCCTTAATATAAAATAAATCACCATAAAATTGAATTAAGTTGGAAAAAAATTCAGTACAGAAAATAATTTTCTGTAAAGTCTGTTTAGGCATGTTTCAATTAAATAATTAAAAATTCCTATTAATATTGAGAATAAACGATCAAAAGCAAATGTAAAATTATTTTAATTTATGTGAAAAGTTCAATAGGTATCTAACCATGCAATTCTGTTTGTTTGTATTTTTAAAAGCTACAAGTGTTTAGACAAATTATTAATTTATGTTTTGATTTTTTCTTCCTACCCATCAATTTAGAATTGTATTGTGTGTGCGTGTGCTTGTGTTTTCATTCATTTTGTAAGCTCAAATTTGCGAAAAAATTATGAATTTATTCTAGTTTATATGTTAATTTTATTTTTAAAAGATCCAATTTTTTTAAAAAATTATCAAAAAAACCATAATTGCTTGAAAAACACATACCACTTATAAACAAAATATTACATTTTTATTTTATGATTTCGAATGCCTTTTGCATTTCTACATTTCTAGGACTTAAATCAGATAAAATTCCAGATACGTACTAAATATATGATTGCATAAGATATTCCATAAGTTAGAGTGCAAATCTGACTAGTTAACCTGTTTCTTATTTCAAAACAATTAATGGTAAAATAACGATAACGAAAACACAAGCATAAATTTTAGTTCATGCTTAAAGCTAAGCAATAGAGTTATAAAATCTTTTAGCAAAAATTTATATTTGAAAATTTGTTGGAAATATCGGCAGATTGTAATAAACAAAGTGCACATGGGGTTTTTAGTTTCTACAATGTTTCATTTTAAATTGTATTTTCTGGTGATATGGGTTATGTTTCCATCTTCTAACCACTTGCTTCATGGTGAAAAAAATAGCATAGCTAAAATATTTAAGAAGAGACTAAATAGAAATCACAAAACAATTCATACATAAAATAACTGTTTGATGTAAAGTATATTAAATGTCTTAAGTGTATTGCTGCAGGAACAAACATAACATTTCAAGATTTCTGAATGTTGATAGCTAAACGTGCAAGAGCACATACCATTTAGCAAAACTATACTATTCTGAATTTGAAATATTTTAAATCAAATCTCCTTTCATTTTTGAGAGAACTTGAACAATCCATTTTCTTCATTATCTTTCGTTCTTTGTAATAATTAAAACAACACAACTTGCAAAGAAATCGTATTCAGAGTCATTCACTGTAATAAAAATGCCAGGTCTTACTATTTTCTTTTAAAGTCGCAAATCTCTCATTCAATTTTAGAATCAATTCTCATGCGAGTTTCTTCTACATGTCCATATCCGACAACTGGGGGGGGGAGGGGGCACACCCCGTAAATGAGGAAGAGATGCTTCCCGCATCGCGTTGGATCTCGCCAACCCAGTGGGGGATCTGACTCCTCCCATCGATGATGGGACGCATTTCGTACGGGAAGGGTTGTACAATGGCTGGTGGTGACCCTTAGAACTCAACCACAGTTCCCGCCAGTGTTGCTGTAGTAGTGGTCTGATAATTTAATATTTATTGACGAGTGCCTTCGGACGGATCGGAAATGGGGATCAGTAGCTTCTGAATGTTAAGTTCCCTGAGAGCCTGTGGGTGGTAGTATGAATTCTAGCTCACATGAAAATAACACTCATCGCTCGAACAACCTCTATTCATTGGGGGGAGGGACGCTCTTTCACACATCTCACTAATGGAACACAGGATGAAGAACAACCATGCCCGAATAAGGACCATGCCCAGGACTCCCAAATCATGGAAAAGATGCGCGACTACTAGGCCAGGGCTCCAGCTCTTAAATAAATTAAATTTGCTAAGTGATTAGTATGACTATAATTATATTATTCTCCTAATTTTGGCTATCATTAGTTGATAAACAAAACCATTAGTAATAAAATGTCACGGTTCAGCTCAAAAAATGGAAAAAAATGATTATAGTTTAGTAAAAATGTTAGATTCTTGTTAGATATCTATATTTCGCAACTATTATTCTCAAATGCAAGAAAGGCGTTCATGTTTTTAGCTAATATCCAGAATATATATGAGATGGAGGAATAGCGCAGAAAATATCTGTAATGAAAAATATTCGAAAGTTCAAAACAGGAATTTGAAATCCTGATGCTGATAAAATAATCAGCTAGCAGCTATTAATGAGGAAACAAACCCACCAAACTTCTCAGCTAATAGATCTTTTGAAGCTATTGCTCGCCAATGGCATGCGGTTCATAATCATTACTGAGCATATAGGAAAATGTCAGGGAATTACTTCCAGAGCTTAAAAAAACTAAAATATATAAGGTAGTATATTCAGATAATATTAAAAATATTTTGCATATGGATATGATATTCATATCTGATACTGTAAAATTCTCTTTAGGGACCATCTTCAATATGTCATACAAAACGGCTGGTTGAAGTATTAATATATAAAATACCTTTTATATTTTCAGAAAAATATACAGGTTTTAAAATCACACATTATTAGCTAGTACTAACCTCATAATAAGGAAAAACAAAAACTTTCAAAAAATGATTTCGAATTATTTAATCTGCAAGCTAAAATAATCATTCAAAGGATATTCTTCTGTATTTTCTCTTTAATACGACATGATTATAATGAAATGATTTTAAAGTTTTGAGTTTAATTTCAAAGGTGAATCCAGGGGAATAACCAATAATAAAACCTCTATTACCTTACTCCGTTTCATGCTTTCATTTATCCGATTCTAAAATCTTTCAATAAATTTTCTTCAATAAATTGGTAGAAGTTTCAAAAAGCTTTCCTCAAAAACAAAATTTATAATTTGACAGTTGTCTGTATAAATATTTCTAAGCTGCTTTGAAAATCCATTAAAATATTTGGAAATTTTTAGTCAATAAGTTATCTCTGCTTCTAATATTAATGAGGAATCTACAAGCGATATAAATGCTTTCACAGAATTACTAAATTTGAATGTATTCAATAATTAATTTTGCCAAACTGTTTATAATGCATCATTAATATATTATTATGAGATTTGTTTTTAGCTTAAAATAAGTATAAAAGTCAAAGGAATAAAATACCATACTAATAAAATTAGTAACTTTCATATTCGGTTTTTTAAACTTTAAATCGATAGATTATCGTGATAAGTTACAGAGTTTAATAAACACTGTATCGGAAAAGCATCCATTTTGTACATATCAAGGCAAAATAAACTTTATTAGAAACATTTACCCTACATATGTGTATGTGGGAGCGAGAGAGATCTTTTGAATATTGATCAACCGTATATTTGAATTTTCAATAATCCCATGATTTCAGTAAATCTCCGTTAGAAAGGTCCGTGCTTATAATAAGCAGAATTTACATAAATTGAATTCACATGTAATAAAGTTTTTTTAATACATGTAAAAAATTTAAAATAACATGGCTTTAATATCAGATAAATTGGAGAAATCAAGGATTTGAAATTATATCAATGCAATTTATTTGAAATTAAATATAATGAATATTCTAAGTGAATCAGTTGATCACTTGAAATATTTGTAATAGTTTTAAATAAAGAGAAATTTTTAGTTTATCGCAAAGAAAAGGAATTAATTATAAATATTTGAATGTTATAAATACTTTATAAAACTGGGATTGAGATAGTTAATACCTCCAACAAACATATCAAAGAACATACGTCAATTAGCCCTCAGAATTTCCATAAGGAAAGATTATGAAATGCTCATTCTTCTAAAATTGTATCTGAAAACTTTATAATTGGATCAAATTTGATTTCAGAAGATAGAAATGTTAATCTTTTTCGTGCATTGAGAACACTTCGCAGAATGTGATTCCTTAGGGTCAAATGAATGTATAAAGTTTTGATTTCATAATTTTTGAAGTATAATTATTGACTGGGACAAAATGCAATATTATTATTGATGTCGTGTATATATTTTGAAGGAAAAAACTGAAAATTGAATTTGATAATGTAGAAGAGAAAATGTTATAATTTTTTTTTGTTGTTATTTCATAAATTATGAAGAGTGCTTGCTATCTAGAGTGCACATAAGATTTCAATGTCAAACAATTTTGTTTCTTGTATTCATATTTTTAAACAAGAAATTCTTGCTTTCAACGAAAAAGTTTTTTTATTAATTGAAATTCAAGCACTTTCACGTTAATTTAAAGTTGAGGTCTTACGAGAACAGACGAAAAATTTGAAATAGACATCTAGTTCAATAAACAGAACGGCTTAAAGTTTCGAAAATAGCTTGAGTTATATGACTATCAAAATCTGAAGATCAAAAATATTTCCCAGAAGTAATTATTAATAGATCAAAATAGATTAAATATTTAAATAAAAATTTTAGCGAGTATTATTTCTGGTTAATCATTTAGGCACCAAAACAGGCTAGTTTAACAATAAATTCCTTATAATGTTACTCTTTTCTTAACAATAAAAATGTTCTTATTTTTATTACTAAAATTATTCGTTCATCATCTTACGAAATTATTATCCTATAAGTTTTTTAAAGAGAAGCAATATGAATCCACATACAGAGGGACATTTTTATTTAAAAAATTCTCATCAATTTTAAAATGAAGAAAAGAATGTTCTTATAAAACTTTTTTCAACAAACTACTAATAATTGAACAAATTATAACAATATCACTACTGCAACAGTGAAAAGATGCTATAAAACAATTGCAACTTTTTCCTATTATTTTGATAAAATATTTGGATATTAAGCAACAAAATCAAAAAACATATTGGTAATTCTTGTGCTATACGATAATCTTAATTTTTTTTATGATTTTCCTTATTCATTTTTCCCTTACTAATATTTTTCCTCTGAAGAAGAATAATTTCTTGAATTGGTTATAAAAATGAAAGTATTTTTTATACACTAATCAATTTAAAGTTTGTAAAAAGCTCAAATATTAAGGATTGCATGCAATTACTTAAATACAGAAATTAGTTAATTTAGATATGGCTCAAGTAATCTCAAATTTAAATGCGCTGTTTGATGAAACTTTTTATATATTTTTTACACGTCTATTTAATCTAAAGATTATCAGCAATGCATTCATTAAAGCGAAAGTAAAATCCTTTCTAAGACAAAAACAAAGCTTTTGTATTCTTTAATTAATCTGTAAACAAACAACACAGTAATATAACGGGCTACTAATTCAAAACACTTTAATTCACTTTTATAATTCTTTTTTTTTCTCTTTCATAATTCTAATATTTCTTGTATTTGTTTACAAAGCTCTCATAAAATCAAAAAAAAAATTATTTGGATTAAGGTAAGATTAAAATGCAATTATGTTTTTTAAATTGTTTAAACGTTTTATTTCTTATATATTGGCCAACTGCGAAAAGGAAAAGAGATTAGAAAAGTATTTATTTTAACCTGATCATTACATAGTAAAAACGAAAACAACTCTTATTACATGTACTGTTTCGTAATTTCATGGTACAAACTAACTAATCTGCCGGATTAGATAAATATATTTATTACCGGATTTAATTAGAAAAGCATTTTTTCAACATGATCATTACATAGAAAAAACGAGAACAACTATTATTACATGTACGGTTTTGTGATTTGAGGGTACAAATTAACTAATCTGCCGGATTATCGAGGCTATCTGTAGATTAAATCATCCCAAACTCTAACCATATGCCACAACCTTCTCTATGTATTAGACAAAGATTAAGAGTTTTATAGAAAATAATTTTAGGAAATTTTAAAATAATGATTTAAATTTTAAAATAATGATTTGTAAAATACGCTGATTTTTCGTTTATTTTTTCTTATACATATATATCCGTTAAAAAATTTTCTCCAAAATTTCAAAAGAATCTATTGTTAGATTTATATTATTTTCTTGGAATTTGAAAGAATGTCTATTATAATTATATTTATTGAGCTACATGAAGAAAATAATAAATTTTTGAAAAAAAATTATGATCTACAGTTATGCTTCTAGAAATACTAATTATTATTTTTAATACTTTTAATTTAGGGGAGAATTTTTTCAGAAATTAATGCTTTTTGAATAAAATGTGAAATTATTTGTGTAGTATTAACTATAATTTAATACATTATTAAAGAAATCAATATTCCTGAATATTCCTGATTAATCGATGTATAAAATTGTTATTAATAATAAATGTGCAAGTCTCATTCATTATTACAACGCTAACAATTCTGCAATGAAAACAATGTGAAATTATATTTTGTGTTACTTAAAACGATCTTCTGCACATAGGAATAGATAAACACGAATTGTATTCAGATATTTTTTCTATAAACAAAAAATTATTATTTTTTATTAAAAATTAAACCCCAAAATTTCCTCTGCTTATCTTAACTTAATTAACTTAAAGATTTTTCCACTATAATCCATTAATTATTTAAATTTCCAAATAAACAACAAACCATAAAAGTTTAAACAAATCTTTTTTAAAACGTGTATTTCATTCCTACTTAGGTCAAAAAAGAAAAAAAGCATGACTTTTTAGTAAATAATTATCAGAAAAATTATTAAATATCAAAAAAGGTTTGATTTTCGCCTGAATTGAACCTTGCATTCTTCAGCTTCACAGGAAAAATACGGAAAACCTTGCATTTTACCGATGGAGCTACTGCCTGTTGATTTCAATTTCCATTGCAAACAGCTAAAACTCTAGTCAGTGCATTAAAAATTAATTAACGAATTAATATTTTTTAAAAACTGTATGAACATCAAGTACCATTCACTTCAAGATTAAAAATAATTTATTTGAATTTGAGTGGATGAATAAAAAGTATTTTATTGGCAATTGAAATTTTGAGCAGGTATATATAAATGAATATATGTAGGGAGAGTGTGAACTAATAGTAAGAACTGAAAAAAAGCTTCAGATATGATTTTCAAAAACCTCTATCACCCACTACCCTAGTGATAATATTTATGATTAAATAAGGCTTTTAAATATATTATGGATATAACGCACGTTCTAAAAGCAGAACGGAATTTAAATTGCTTTGAAAATGCACCTTATTTTTTTATTCTCTCTTTTTTCTTTCTACTTATAGTTCTGATCTAATTAGCTAGGCTTAAATTCGTACATTAAAACTGTCTTTAAGAAATGAAAAGACATTTTTAAGAGAATTCTCGGGAAGTAAAGATGGCATAGGATTGGAAAGCATTTAGAAAATTCATCGAGAAAGTATTTATTATTATAGGAAGTGTGGTGGTAGAATAGAAAACTTGAAAACCAGAGGCACCTTCAGAATATATAAACAGTCCATGAAGACGTCCTTTGAGGCTTAAAAAGAATTTTTTTCTATCTTCAGTTGAAAAGTAGAGCAATTTTTATCGGCGAAAACTGGAATGAAATGGCCAAATACCTCAGTACAGTAATACACAATGCTCAAGATTTTTCGCAGAAAACAGAAGGATGATTTTAAAAAATGTGACATTATAATAAATCTATCTGCATGTGGTGATTATAATAAAGTTCAGAGATTGAAATTTCAAAATATAATTGAGTTGTGTATTCCAAAGATTTTTTTTCAAAAGTTTTGGTCGTATTAAATGGATCTAAAAGGATAAGTTCTGAAACGTAACATGGTTGCAATAAAAAAAGTGATCAAATGGATAGTATATTAAGATCTTACTCATAATTACTTACTTAAGGTTTTTAAATAATGGTGCTGGAAATGAATTAGGGCACTATCTTTGCAAATTATTAATCCCCTTATATATTTTGTTAGATCTGCTTATATTCGTATTAATAATTTATTTCCTTGAAATGGTTAGAATTCACGTAATGTGATAAATTAAAATATAAATGAGTTTTTTCAACGAAAATTAAGAGGAAAGTTAATGAGAAAAATTGATTATTTTAATAATCTTGCCGAATAGGAGCTCTTTTTCCAAAGTTAATTGGATAAATCGTGACAAAGAATAACACTAGAGGATTATTCGAGTATAACAAGGCGCCGAATGACAAATAATTCGATGGAAATTTATTCACTTTTTATTAAACCTCCATGAATTCCTCAAACCCAAATGTACATAAATATTTAAAAAAAAGATGAATTTAAAATACAACAAATTAAATGATTATCAATATATTAACCTTCTCGCTGCATAATTCATTAAAATCAATATTTAAATGCGACTTTTTCTTATAAGTTCAAAAAAATTTCTAAGAAAATGAGCTGCTAATATATTTTACCCGATAATAATATAATACAATAAAAGTCTATAATAGTAAGAATATACACTCTAAACTGCGGAAACCCAAGTGAGATATACAACAGAAAATGGACTAATTGCCTAAAAGCGAAAACTACGAAATACGCAGCTGTAGTGCTAAACAGAAATATGAAGTATAATCTCTGATATTTTAACAGTCCGTTTGACAAAAAAGTGATTAAAATGAAATTTTGTGCGATTTAACTAATTACCAATAAAAAGTAAGGAAGTTAACTAATACCAATATTATAGAGAACTTTCAAATAAGCTAGCAACAACAGATCATTTTTATAACTCAATTAAAGATGTAATTCTTTTAAAACTATGAATGAAGTTTATTAAAATTCTTGAATAAAATTTACTATATATTTGTACTGTAGTAAATAGGAATTTTATAGTTAATATCCCAAGTATTTTATTACATTTTTTTATCTTCAAGGTTTTGAAATTTATACACATTTAATAAAATCGTATTATTAATAATTGTTTTATTTCATCAAAAATTATTAAACACATAAATGATTAATATTATTGATAAATTGTATGAGAATAATTTTTTTTT
Organism: Argiope trifasciata; assembly: GCA_026543055.1. Lineage (NCBI taxonomy): Eukaryota > Metazoa > Arthropoda > Arachnida > Araneae > Araneidae > Argiope > Argiope trifasciata. The sequence continues at coordinate 1,801,509 of JAPMOQ010025704.1, forward strand.
TCTGTTTTCTTAATATAGATAAGAAATAATTTTGTTAAAATGGAATGAAATAGGATTCCTTAAGAATAAAATCATGTGTATGAATAATATCTACCAATCTTTACGGAATTAATTTAACAAATCTTCTGCATCAAAAAAAGCCTTTAAAATTATTCAAACAAAAGCTGTTTTCCAAATACACTAACTTTTTTAACTTTTGATACATACGATTTAATTTTGCTTTAATATAGATTTTCCATAACTCCATAAGAATTTTTACTTGAGATTATAAATTTTATGTTTAAAGAAAATTCAAAATATTATGCATCACTGCCATCAATTTAAAAAGATAAGTAAAACTATTCCAGATTGATATATGTGGTTATAAATACATGTACCACTTTTGCAGTCAGAGCCAAAATACAGCTGTCTCTTAAAATTTCACCTTATTTTATGATGCGCATTTCATTTTGGACTATTTTTCCCCATTTCGGACAGTGTCATGGGAAGTCACGTATTCTGAAAGAATGCGAACATAGCCAAAATTCCTAGTGCCCATTTCTTATATATCACGCCTTGCCCACTTCGAACAGTTATTGATGATAGCAAAGCTTTTAGCTGCCAAAGAGATTTTGGTCGGAATTTATGACGACTGCTAGACGACAGATTTATTAACGATTTCGAACATGATTTTCCGATTATCCCTCTACGAGAAACGGTTCATTGAATCGAAAAATTAAGGGAAGTTCTACATTAAATAGTTTCTCCAGAGTGCATTAGCTGTTTGTAGCACTTTGTCTTCTTTGATTAATTATTGTTAAAATTTTATTATAAGAAATTTTATGAACTAATACCAAAATTCTTATGACTTTAGATTTCAATGTGGAATGAGCCAAATGAAGTAAATATATTCAAATGCAATATGAATATGCAAAACCTAAATCTTACATTATATTAAAATATAATATGATTATTCAAGAACAAATTCCATATGAATTATAAAAGTCTTTATGTTAAGAGAAAGCCACATTTTTTTTATTATTATTTTGACGGAAAACGTACAAATATATGAAAGAAGTTTACGGGTGCTGAGTAATTTATTGATTGCTTCTTTACAATTTTCAAATTATTTGTCTTCTAATATGCCCAATATTTTTTATGAAAGAGAGTTGGTTGTTCAAAAAGTTCCAATATAAATGATGAAAAATAAAACTTTAAATTTTGAATAAATCTAACTAATTTCACAACGAGAAAACTATTTATATAGCCAGCATTTGTATATTTTCCAACTTCAGAAAATAACTTTTTAATTTAATATAGCAATTCTTAAAATAAATTTCTATTTTTTGACTTTATAAAAAAATTCAGTTGGTACATTTAGTCTTGAGTTTATAAACGAAGTGTTTCACTAGATGACAATTTTTGTGAAAAAGACATTTATATATTAATCAACTTTTAAGATATCCATGCTATTTATCATGTAATTAGAGAGGAGACAACAAAATAAATGGAATATAAAAAATTTTCTTAAATCTTTGTTCTTAAAATTCAAACTTTCACAAATTAGCTTATTCTATTTTTCCTCTAAACTTTTTTAATATAAAATTCCTAAAATAAGCTTATATTTTCTAGCTTTATAAAAAAAATCATTTCTTATATTTTATCTTCTGAATATAAACTGAAATGGTTTCACTGAATAAAGTTTTTCCTGTTAAAAAAAATTAATATATTAGTCAGTATTTAAGGTAGCCAAGCTGTTTACCAAATAATTAGAGCGACGGCAAAGTAAAAAAAGAAGAAATGAAATGTTAATCACAACCTGACTCCTCCAAACCCCTCTAAACATGACGAATAGAATTGAATGACCGGACCACTGCAACAGTAGTATTAGTGGGAAATGGGATTGATTTCTAAGTTCTTTTATCATTGGGCCAATCCCATCTTTTTCTCTACCCACTAGTGTGTACCCATTGTACCGGAACCATGTCTTCATTTTTGAGTCCCCCCCCCTCCCCAGAGGGATGAAATGAAATGTAAAGATCCAACAGTATAATCACACCGATACAGAGGGGAGGTTGTATTTGGGGGTTGCATTCATTCTGGGGCATTAAAAAAATTTTAAATAACAAAAATCAAATTTTTTTAAACCAAACTTTCAGTTTAATTTAGAGTGATTGGAAATACTAAATTAAATTTTTCTACCTAATCTTTCTTTTTTTCCTCGTATTGTATTTTTGAGAAACAGTATTTCCTTTTATTGCTATTAGGTTATATTTGAATATAACCTATTATATTTATATTTTTTAGTAAATGTTCTCGATTTTTATAAAATTCAATTAGTACTTTAAATTTTTAATCTTAAAAGTTTCAGCGCATCTATTTTTAATGTTTTAATATTAAATGATTCAATGTTATTTACAATTTCGAATTCTTTAATCTTAGATGCTTCAATGCTTTCATTTAAGTTATTTTATTCTTTGATCGCTTTTTGAAATGATGGAACTCAAACAGGTTTTAATCTTAAATGTTTCAGTGCATCGATTTTAAATATTTTAATATTAAATTATTCATATTTCAATTTCGAATGCTTTAATCTTAGATGTTTCAATGTCTAATGCTGTAATACTTTGATCACTTTTCAAGTAATGAAGCTCAATTATTATCTTTGGACATTTCTTTTACATGTATTTCTAAAAGATCTCATTTTGCAATAAACAGCAGATGAGAAGGAACATTTTTCTCTCATATCAGAAACCGTTTGCATGAATTAATCCTGATGAAGTTTATCTGAACTAGCCTGATTAACTGAAAAATATTTCATAATGTTATTCCAAAAAGAAACATCAAATTGTACAGTTGTAGAAAAGAAATCGAAATATAGGAAACACAGGAATGCAGCAACACATTCTTACATAAGCGTTTTTTCGGAAAAATTCAATTCCACAATCATCAAATATTTAAGAGAGAGTCAAGATAATTCTGATGACTCTGGATAAAACCGTCTTCCTCTTATTCTCGAATAGTTAGAGCGTCATAGTTTATGGAGCAATCGTCCTCCAAATCGTTCATTCTAATGGAAATGTCAGATGCAGCCGTTTTCCGTTAACCTCTTGGACTCTCAATCAAGAACAGAAAGTATTTTTGAATTTAATCATATAAATCATAATAAAACTAGAACGTGGAATATTTCAAATTTGTAACGACTAGGAGCAATTGTAAAGCGACTTATGGTCATTTACTACATAATCTTTTATGGCTTCCAAATTCCGTTGATCGAATACAAATTATTCATTTTAGAAAGTTATATGTATTAGTCATTGTGTTTCCTATCAGTTAATGTTATTAAGTTATATAACTGAATGATTTCGTACATGTAAAACATAAAAGAGTCGATTTTTTAAAGCAATGAATGTTTGGTAATTCATTATTCATCTTTTGCTCAGTTTCCGGAATCAAATAATTTCATTATACATCTTAAATATTATTTTAAAAAATTTTAATAATTAGAGGACAGTTATAAGCATAATACAATCATCTAAAGTATAAAAAATATTTTCTGATCTATTTATCACAACTATTTACTATGGATTAATTACTAAATAACTCACCAAGGAATCACAACAGATCCAACAGAGATGTTAAATTCAGTCTAGACGTTAATATTTCTAAGCTATTGTATTTACATGTTATGTAAGTTTTTTAAGATTTAGGAGAAACCAATCTTATAAGTTTGAAATTTTAACTAAACATTTAATAAAATTTTAGCGTTTTCTGCAGTAACTTCCGAAAAGATTATAGAACAAGTAATTTACCATCTTAGTTTTCAAAAAATTACATTTTCAATTATATAAAGATTTTATGGTATAAATATATTTTCTATATTTAATCAGTTTTAAAAGAAAATATTTTAATCACATTTTCTAATATTAAACTTTTGAAAACTGAACGAATATTAAACGAATCACAAGATACAACAGTTTCTTTCATTACCATTCTGAAAAAACACCAAGCTTTACAATTCTGAAAGAATACACAAATTTTATATATAAAAATGAATACTTTTTTGAAGAATAATAAAACAAGAATAGAATAAATATTAGAATAATAAAAATAGAATAAATACTATTTATGTTTCTCTTTTATATATCCTCCAATTTCAATAAATGTATTCAATGTTGATAAAAATAAATATTCTTAATTAAACAAGATAATTATTTTAAATTCTAAACCTTCTTTCCAAGATTATTTCTGCGGTAGCAACGCGTCAGTTACCAGCTAGTACTTTATATAAAGCAATTTATAAAGTATAATATACTTTTAAGAAAGCATTTTTAAATGCATCTAAAATTCTTGGATAAATTCTAAAATTGATTATAAATTTAGAAAATTAAAATCGAAATCAAGAAAATTAAAATCAGTTTTGATCAAAGGTAAATTAATAATTCATTTAAATTACTATTAATTTACTTTTAAAAAGGAGTGTGGTCTTCCTGCTATAGAAAAAAAACTTGATAACCTTCCAAACATAAAAACATCAATAACTCATTTTAGGTCCTTTAACTATACATCTGCCATATATCAAATTCGAAATTACATTCTGATCTTTTTCTGCAAATCGCATAGGTTTCATACATTTTTAACATAATATTACATACCAGTCCACCTATAAAGCGTATCAAGGCCTTTAATTATTTAAAATAATATTTTTTCGTCCGGATATAAATTTTTGTCTTTGTCTTTTCCCATTCTCTCCAGAATTAACTCAAACAAGATCATTTTTATTGCCAACGTTTGCTCCTGTCATCACGTTATGGTCGATCCTCATGGGGCTTTTGAGAGTTTGGGAAATAGAAAAAAATTAAGAAAGCAAAGGAAGCAGCTGAGGTAAAGGGTAGAGTGGAGAAAGGTGCTCTAGAGTCGTGTCTTGGTCATGAAGAATGGGTCCCCGGAGGATCTCCGAAAGAGTAGCACTCGAGTGATGATCACGTCTCTAGAAAGCATAGCATAGTTTTCAAGGAACATTCATAAATTTTGGCAAGGAATTTCTAGGTACAAGTTGAAATTATAAGACGTATTATCCTTAACTTTAAAAGGATGGCTTTGACGTTATTCATGGCGGATTTTATTAAAGCTTTTTTTATTTTATTTAATATTCCCTGTTTTGAATGTTTTGATATCAATTAAGACCGTTCTCAAGAATAAAACTGACTAGGTAGTTATAATCCTAATTTTAAAATAGATGTTTAAGAAAGCCTATTTTCTCTGTAAATATATTAGAGTAATAAACATATTATAACGACATTTCTTCTAGCAAACTATTTTAAATCTTACATTGAAACATATAATTTTCCACTTTTAGCTCTAGAAACGAGCGTGATTCTATTTTATTTATTGTACTGATGAATGTTACTTAATGTACATAAATTTCTTTGTCAACAATTCTTTTTCACTTTCACATAAAATAGGAATTTTGTAACTCTTATTTAAAACAAAAACTGATAGATCTGAAACTCATTTTAAACAATAATCTATTAGATCAGAAATTCATTTTAAACTGCATACTGTTAGATATGCCATTAAAATACTTTGTGCCTGTTGAAATCCTCTAACCACAGGTTCGTACTAAAATATCATAGTTGTTGTATATGGCACTTTACAAATCCACTGATAGGTTTCTCAACGATTTAAGCCGACTGAGTTCACTTATTTTTTCAGTAGTGCTAACCAAGGCCAAGAGTACGATTTAGCTACTTCATACATTACATTCACTTGTATAACCGCTTTTTACAATGACATTCTCACGCCTCACAGATAGAACACAGGATAGAGAACAACATGCCAATCCGGAACGCCCAGATCACAGGGAAGACGCGCTACTTCTATGCCAGGCTTAAAATTTTCTATATTTTAAATATAGCGCTCCACGATTGCAAAAGATGAAATTTTCATAACTGATCAAATACTAAATATTATCTAAATCACATCATTTATATAATCTAAATCAAATATTCTGGATGATTGTATTAAATATATCTGATTTTAAAATTAATTATTCAAAACTGGATTCCAGACATTATTAAAAAATTGAAAAATATAAGGAGGCGTTGTGTTGTTATTTCCGTTGAGGCTCAAATGTTGTTTCCATCATCTGTAAACAGATGAAATTCGAGAATTATGACTTTGTATGAATCTTATGCTGCTTAAAACTTAAACGTACATGAACTGATTTGGTGGTTCCGAAATATTTCAAATACTTTTGCTTTCTGTAGTTCTGGTAGCCAATAATTTTTTTAAAAAAAAACAGGCTTAGTTGTGTTCAAAATAATTCTTCATCGTATAAATTTCTGTTAGGGAGTTATGCGTCAAAAATAACTTCAAGAATTCAATTAGTTGATTATAAAATATTTTTTCATCTTTAACACTCTTATTATCATGTAATGTGACAAAAATATTATCGAGATGGTGAAAATATATTAATTCTTTGAGCTTCTTTTTATAATTATATTTATATTATTTTAATAATTTATTTCAAATAAAAAGAAATCCGAAATAAAATTTTGAAAATTAAATTACGTAATTTCCAGCAATTCTGCAAATTATAATCAAAAGAAAAGTTTAAAATTGCATTTTTGCATATAAAATGATTAAAAACGCAGCCAGAGCACAGCAGAATGAAACTTATTCTAATAAGTTATCATTAAATTACTTTCTTTTAATCCATGTCCATTAAGATGAGGATGACTGAAAACGAAAAAGGCATGCAATTGAATATTTTCAGCAAAATATTTAAAATCATTTCCTCTTTTGCAACATCTTAAGACTTTCTTTCATTATTCATTTAAAAAAAATTGTAAATGATGAGAGTTTGAAAAGAGAAAATCTTCGGATTCTTATTCATTTGGAAAGTCAAAATTTCATTAAACCGTAATGTAGATTTATTTAGTAAGATTCAAAATGAAATCAATAATTGCGTTTTACAATTAGAGACGAATAAATTTTTAAACTATTCAAAGTTGGAAGGAAACTAATTTTTTAAGGAAATAGGGTTTTTTTTAAGTGCTGCAGTCTTTATTTATTTCTAAATCTTATGCTTCGAAAATTCCATAAAATTTTAAATACTACCAATCTAACAGGGTTATTACATTTTTAGATGTAACACAAAAGACTTCGTAATGAATAGGGTATATAATCATAACTCAACCTTTTTTTAGGTTTAAAAAGGGATTTTTTTTATTAGTCATGAAATTTAAGATTAAAGTACTCAAAATACTTCCCTTCATAAACTAAATTTTTATATTTTTAGAATAATAAGTCAACTGTGCGAAAAAAATACGTTTGGTTATATGGATTTAATCCACTAATCAACTAATTTTTGATATATGCATTAAATATTTTACTTTTCCTCAAAAGATGGATATCTGCATGGAATGAAACAAGTAGTAATCTGAAGGTGAAACATCTGGTAAATATAGCAGATAAGAAAAAAGTTCAAAAGGATGTGACTCGTTCGCTCGACTGACTATATCTGTACGAGGGCTGGAAAAAAACTTTTTCATATCTTCTACCAAATTCTGCAATATATATATATATTCACAAACCCTATAATTTATAGACTCTACATAAATTTCTTAATTCACTATTGGTAAAATTATTTATTACATTACTGATCTGCCGAATAATTTTTAATAGTGAAACAGAATTCTAAACAATAATGACATATGGTATGCAAAAAGAAAATTATTTAATATAGTTTTGAAAAGAAATATTCCAATAGATATTACAAAATAATTATTCTTATGTGTATTTTATATACGATATAAAGAAATTAACAAAGAAGATTACAGTATTAGGCGTATTTAGCAACCACATTATTGTATTTGTACTTATGAAAAATTATGTTTAATTTTTATTATTATCTGATTTAACCCACATCAGAATTGAGGATGAGATGCCTCCGGCATGGTGATTGGATCTCACCAACCCGGTAGGTATAGTAAAGATGGGGGGTCTGGCTCTTCCCATCGATGACGGGACGTACTTTCCCTGATGAGGGCTGTAACGAGACCAGTGATGGACTTAGGACTCAATCACAGTTCCAGTAAATGCTGCTGTAGAGGTGGTCCGATCATTTAATTTTCCCGTGGGCCTTCGGACGGGTAGGAGGTCAATAGCATGACGTACTATCTGTTTAACTTTGCTCCAAATCTTCCGATAATATTTTTTTTCTCTGAATAAGCCAATGTCAAATTTAAATAAAATTGCTTTTTTCCTTTCAACTATTTTTCAATCGTTCGCTTATCCGATAATAATAAAAGACAATCAATGACTTCAAAGATATTTTTAGGTTCAAATTGAAGAAACTCTCATGTTTCTATGAACAGTTAAAAGGAACGAAGAGTGTTCCATTTCTCCAGCAAAATACACTTAGCTCAAATATTAAAAAAGAAATTTTAAATAAAGTTTAAACTTTTTTCAAAAAAGATCGCAAATTTGAATTTCATTGTTGAAGAAAAAAACAATCCATTCGAAGAAACATTGGTTTGAAACATGTCCTACTAGAGCACTCACTGTAGATAAAGCATCCAAATCAAAAGAATTCAAACGTTTTAAGGAAAATCCCAAGAGATTTCGACAACACTCGACAAAATCCACTACCTCATTCACTTCTTATCCTTTCCAAATAAATAAAACGGCATAGCTTACGGAGCAATCGTGCTCCAAGTCGTCCATTGTAATGGAAATGTCAGATGCAAGCATTTCCCTTTAACCTGATGGAGTTTTCGGTCGGTAGTTGAAAAGATCTGAACTTCGGTGCTCCTACCTGGTGGAATACCTCATAATTTAACGTCTGCATCCAGTTGTTGGATGACTCGGGTATGTTTTTTTTTTCTGTATGAGGTTTTATAATAATGGCTTGAGCAAAAATGATCTATTAACAAACTATATTTATTGTTATATTTTGTACCATTTCTTATTCTAAAGTTGTATCGGTAAAAGTGGAATTTTGGGTGCCTCTTGTTGCGTCTAGGATGCTAAGTCACCAATAAAGATGGTGGACAAAATAAATAAGCACTTCTGTTAAATATTTATAATTACCACTTTAGCATTAAAGTTAGGATCTTTAGTGATAAGTATTATAATTTTTATATTAATCTGAGATTTATTTAATTTGTATCTGAGATTTTTAAGGAAAAAATGCAGACGATTTTTTAAAGCACATACTGACAATTAAAGATTTCAAGAGAATAAATATTTTTGTTCGTATTCACATTAAAAATAAAATTGCAGTGACAAATTAGTTGTAAAAAAGACTTTGTTGTTGTAAAAAAGAAAGTAATTGTAAAAAAGAGTTGTAAAAAAGAATAATAAAGAACAAAACAAATCTTTAATTGATATTTTTTTACTTAACATTTTTTTTATAAAATAGTTGTAGCAACTCAACTATTGTTCAAAGTAATAAACAAAACAGCATTGTGGTTGCTAAAAGAGTGCTCCGTTGGGTTGCCGCCATATTGGTGACAAACTCGGGGAGAGGAGGCACACTAATTTTCCTGTAACCGTTGGGTCATTTTGAGAATGAAAAATACGAAATAGAATATTTTAAAGTCATAAATATTTTGTGCTTTCTTTGCAGGCTTTCACAATGTTTTAAAATTAAATACTTGCAATATTTTGTATCTTATTACTCATTTATGTCTTTTTATTCTCCAGTATAGTTTCAATTGCAGAATATTATTGAGACTAAATTATATGAAAGATTGAAAAGTTATACATGTGTTTTGACACCCCTTGATGTGAACTCTATGATCAGTTTGGTTTTTTCATGCAAACATAAAAAACTTGTAAACTAATTGTGTTATATTAGTTCTCGAATTATCTTGATTATTTTCTGATCATAATGATATCAGTAGAAACAATGACACATAATGCAGCCATCCTGCTTATGTCTTATATTTCCGTACCTTGGCTATAAACTATGGGGCTGCTATAAGATTCCAAAATCAAAATGTATACAATATTTCGATCGTTAATTTAATTGATAAATTATTATATTTGATTAATTTAAGCATCTATTTTGTATTAGACTGTAAATTGATTTCATTTTTTTTCTGAAGATTCAGTTTCACTACTTTTTTTTTAAATTTTAGAAAATAAAATTTAGAAATTATTAATTGAAAAGATTATCAACCCTTAGCGCTCCGAATCATAATTCGATGCATAAATATTTGCCTAAAAAGAAGGCTTGTTTATCGCTTCAAAAAGTTAATTTATATTAATATTTTAAGTTTAATTTTTCCAGAAAATTATTCTACATATTTTTACTTCCCGTAAGTATTTTAACCTTTCAACATTTAATAAAATAATTAAATAAAACGACAAAAGGATTGCCTTGAATGGTGCCTGAGAGGAAACGTCGGAGTGCAAAGAATTAACAGTAGGGTAAAAATAATAATAATGACATTCAAATCTATTATATATAATATGACAATAAGATATTATGATTGTTGAATTTATCTGCTATTTAATTCGGACTGAAAGAAATATACTTTCAGATGTGTTATATACTACAGTGAAAACAGGAAACAAGACGAAATGATTAACTGGGGAAACTATATTTTAACTAGCAGAGATAAGGAGAAAAATTAACCATTGAAAACCCTTTAACCGAAACAAAATCATGTTCTCACAAAAAGGAATTCCATATTTGTAAGCTGAATAACAAGCGTTTTTGTAGCAATGCTATTTCCAAATTATAAACTATTTACCAGTAGATTTTTAAACATATTAATGTATGTTATTTATCAATCTAGAATTTTTATAAAAACAATATCTTTATAAACACAAACTTCAATTTTTAAATTTCTGAAATCATAAATCAGTTCATAATGGATTGATTTTAGAACAGGAGTTAAATACTTCAATGTCCCCCACTTAAGAATGAATGACATTATATTTCTCCTTTGAGGGAAAGAAAAAATACTTTTATTAAAACTGTTACTAAACTCAAGTAAAGTTTTTTTTCTTTCGTTTTTTGAGCTTATTATAAAATATAAATTATTTGATTTCACCCAAAAAAAAATAATTCCATGAAAATAACAGGTATGATGTTATAGTTCTATGTCAATCTCTTAAAAACCCATCTGATGTCAAAGAAGCATAAAGCAAAACTGATAAAAGCATGTCAACATTTTAAAAACACATCTTCTTTCAAAGTAGAATACATAATAATAATGCAATACTGGTAAAAGCAGGTAGAGAAAATATAAGTAATTAAAAGATATGGATGAATTTTGGCATTTATTGGTATTATTTGGCATTATTTAATTGTCTTCAATTATTCAGAAAACCTCTAACCAAAATAACATCATGTTCTCACATTATGATAAATGATATATCAATTTACTACTTAATAAATAGTTAGTAAATCTAGGCCTTAATAGACCAACTTCTTCTTCTTTAAGGAAAAAAAACCCTACTTGACACAATTTTAAAAATCAATATAAAAAGGTAATACTCGGATTTAAACGCAATTAATTGTAATTTTCTGTAATTCAAGGAATTCTTTTTCCAACCAGTTTTTAGTACTTATGTATTTAATCATATAAAACATTTTTAAATATATATTTCTTTAACAGGAATGTACTTTGACTTAGATGATTTTTAGGAATAATATATGTTAAAATAAACATTCATTAATATACGAAGGGCTATCCAAAAAAAGTTTACAAGCATCAGTATTTGGAAAGTAGAAATTGTGAATGGGAATATTGTTATCCAGAATGGCCCTAGTTGTCTTAGACCGGTTGTTTGAGCAGAAAATGTTAGTACTGAGACCTGAAACAGCGACAGTATTGACAAGACGTCTAGAGAAATGATTTCGCACAGAGGTGCGAACCGCGTCTCAGTTTTATTGTCCAAGAATATAGCTCCATCGGACATTCACAGACAAATCGTTGAGGTGTAAGAAGGACAAAGAAATGAGTAGGCAACAGGTGAGGAAATGGTGTCGTTCATTTGAAGCGAGCAGATAGATTGTTGGAATCATTTAGATGGAACGTTTTTAGTCACTCCCATACAACCTCGATTAAACTCCGAATTGCTCTTTCCTTCCCCAATGCATTGAAAAAACACTTATTCGAAACATATCAGACAGTGATGTCGAAAAAGGTTGGGAAATTTGGTTAAATAGCCAAGGACTTGATTATTCTAAGAGGGGTAAAACAGATTGGTCCATTGGTATGATAGATGCCTCAACAGGTTTAGTGATTATGTAGAGAAGTGACCGCCACAATGTCTCTTAATTGCCGTTTGTATCCTAATTTTATTATTAAGAAAGTATTTTTCTTTTACGTTGTAAACTTTTTTTTTTCTGAATCACCCCTCGTATCAAAGAAATGAATTTAAAAAAAAATCTTAAACTTAAATTTCGTTTTGTAAAAATCAAAATTCAGAAATGCTTAAACATTTGATGAAAATTCAGGTTGTCAAATGATCTCTGTTTTATGATGTAAAGAAGTAATATTTCCTCTCCCAAAATGTTAAATACCCAATTTATATCCAATTACGGCATATTTAAAATCTATAAGAAATATTATGACATTCATCCTTTTCTTTTCTTGAATATTACACAATTTTCTCAAATTATTATGTACCAGTCTTCCCATAAAACGCTGAATTGCTTTTAAGTGTTTAAAATAATTTTTCATTAGCCGTTAGGACTTGAGTTACTGCCTTTGTTATCTACAGTACTCTCCAGAAACAACACAAACTAATTTTTATCGAAGGACGTTTGCTTCCCTTCTGCCGTCACATAATGGCCGATCCTCGCGGGAAGTTTGAGAGTTTGGTAAGCAGAGGGAAAAAATTAAGAAAGCGAAGAAAGGAACTGAGAGAAAGGGCAGCAGAGTGGAAGGAAGTCCTCTTGGGTCGTGTCTTGGTCATGAAGAATAGGTCCCTCGAGGAACACCGGAAGATTAGCACTCGAAAGATGATCACGTCCTTCGAACACTTGAACGCTTTACTTGTGTTTTTCAAGAGATATCCTTAAATTGTGGAAAGCGATTGATGCTATAGAAAGAAATAACGGAAATCTTATTTATACAGGAAGATATTTTAGAGAAAGTATTTTCTATTTTGTTTGATCTTATAAAATTTCGTTGAGTATAGATTAAACTCTTTTAAGGGAAAAAGTTTTGGAAATCCGCTTAGAATTTTTATTTTGTATTAAATAGTTCAAAAATCATTTAATCGATAGTAATTTTTATCTTGTTTGATATCAATGACATTTACTGTTTTCAAATTTACTTCAGCCATATCTTTGAAATTTCATATGACAGTAAAAAGTTCAACCTAAGTACTTTACATCCGTTCACTGTATCTTGTGAGTTCTGTTCTTGTGCTTTTAGGCTTTATTGTACTCTGCTGTGTTTTACAACGGTGAGTTTTCATAAAAAAATATATAACTCCCTTAATACATAAACAAGTAAATTCAAAAATATTGTAACATTTTCGATTTGATACAGTTTCAATACACAGTTAAGGGTTCAAGTATCTTACTCTTGATTCTGGTGCATTATGTGAACTGTGGAATTAACAGCAATGAGATTTAAACAGGATTTATCGGCTCAAAAATCGGTTATTTCGTTTGACTATTGTTTAAAGGCTCTTATTTAAAACGTAAGATGACTTACAATAGCAAGTACTTGCTATTATGTAGTTTCTGTTCTTGCGTAGTCTTACTGGATAGTTTGCAGCTGTCTGAGTGTAAACTCGCTTTTATTGCACATAGATCAAATGACCTTGCTGAAATTATTATTTTGTCTGATCAAATTAGCTGGCAAGGTAATAATTTTATAAATGAACAAAATTTCATAAATAAAACCTAAATCAAATATGGAATACTGAAATATAAAATTTAAACATGCAACTCTACATATAATTGTAGAAAAAAACACATTAAAAGAAATATGGGTTTGCAACAGGTCTTTCAAAAACGTTTGAGCTAAAGCATTCAGTACAAAACAATTCAAAGTTTAGGGAAAATCTGAAAATTCCAACAGAATTTGACAAAAATACTTTTTTATTCTTACCAAATAGTTCGACCGACAGAGCTTTAAGAGCAATTGTCATCCGTTGTAATGAAAATGTTATGTTAGATGCAATCGCCTTCTGTTAATGTCACAGAGATTTTATCCAGCGGTTGAAACGATTTGCGAGTAAATTTTCTAAACTTAGATATAGTGAAGTAAGTAGATATTTCTGAGGAAATCTTCTAAACATGGATTCTGATAGTGAAATATTTCACAGAAACAATTATGAAAGGATTTGAATGCATTTTTATGAGTTTAACGCATTCTGTATGACTTGAAAACAAATAATTAACCGCTTCCCTGGCAAATGTTTTTGAAAAAATTGAAAAAAAGCATCACATTTTTATTTTATTTTATTATTAAACACAAGGAAATGAAACAAAACAAACTACGTAGTTTTTAAGTTGAATTTTTAATTTTTTATAGGAGTAAAAGCATTTAGTTCAAATATTAGTTTACTATCCCGAATTATTTCCGTCGAATGAAAATAAAGTTAAATATTAGGCTTTGTATGACAGTTTTTGAAACAATGATAATTGACATTCTGTTCACTAGTACCTGGTTTCTTTTCTTTCTGGTTTACTTCTGGAATCTTTTTTACGGGAGCATAGAGTGCACTTTCTAGTTAAATTTGACTTTTTCAGTGGTAAGAATCGCTATCTGAAAAACCATCGCTTTCGCTGTCTTGCATCAGCGCCATTATTTTACTTTTTCTCAATGCAACTATGAATTTTTATACATTAATACTTATGTTATTACATTAACATTTAGATAAATCTTTACATATTTTCATTTGCTTCTGCTCTTCATATAAATCGTATTACTGAATCTATTATTGCTCACATTTAACTCGGTATTCGTACATAAATGGACAATAAGCAAATAAGTGTCTAAAATTAAGAACTACACAAAAAAAGACTAAAGCATGTGATAAAATTAGACATTTGGTTTCCAAATATACAATCTTCACATAATTAAAGGGAAGTTTATGTTTTGAATTTTTAAGGTGTTTTTTTTTTCTCATGAATTTTTGTTTATAATTCAGAAGTATTATAACAAAATTTTAATAAATGTAAGGAAAAATGTTTTCACGACACATGCGTTAATGTACTAGACATTGGGATTTGTAATATTTTCATCATTTTATTTTTAAGTTCAAGATTTCTCGATTTCTTTATCAAGTGATAAAATATTAAACTTTCAGAATTTTGTTTCACTAATGATAAATAAATAAATGGCTTCTAAAATTATAAAGCTACTGATTATAATTGAGAAAAAATGAATGGATTAAATTTATATTCTTTTTTTTAAATTTGATTGGACATAATTTTTACAAAACCATAGTTAGGTGTAAAAACCATCGTAAAGTTAGCATTATAATCCACTCTTAATTTGCCGAATCCAAGCTATAACGCACTGACTGCCGTAATTCGTGCTGGTAATTCACCCTTATATCTAATTAGATTACCTTTCTCTAGTATCTCTTAACTGCATTTTTGCAAGGAACTTCTAATTAGATAGGAGTGGCGAATCACTAGAATTGCAACCGGCATGTTTATAAAGGCTAAAATACTTTAAAGGTGTTTTTCTCAGGAAATTCTATCAAAACTTATCACATCAACTGATATTTTATTGATATCCTAATCCTAAATTTTTAATGCATTTCAAGAGCGAAACACTTAGGGGAAAATACCGTTTTAAATTTTTTCTTAAATTTGAAATGGTTATTAATTTTTTATATATGATATAAATATTTCAAAAACATATCTCTAATGCAAGTAAAATGCTTAGTTGTTGACTCCTGTGCGTTGCTTCTCTTTATTCCATCCTTTTTATTAAGATTCAAGCTATGAGATAAAGTATTAATTTTACTAAAGATATTCAGCAAAGTTTTTTGATGGAATTCGCAATACTAACTCACATTGTTTAGTTACGAAAAATATATTTTTCTAATAATTCGTTTTAAGAAAACCGTCTGACTAAGAAAAACACCTTTAGGTAGATGGTTTCGTAAAAAGACACCAAATCCTCACTGATATATATATCAAGTTTCTTAATATTACTAGGGGTGTTCAAATGAAAAAGTACAAAGTTACACTGTGGGTATAAAGGAAGACCTTTTTCAAAGTATACCCCATAAGCCTTGGCGCAACGATCCCCGTGGTTTGCCAGCCGAATTATTTCTTGTTCCCAAGATTCATGTGGCCGTGATGAGACACACTCTTTCCCGTCGCCCTCAAAAATAGACCATAACGGCTCAAAAATTGTGGTCGGGATACAGAGCTGGTCAGACAGATGTTTAACTTCATCCTGGTATTCATCAAACCATAATTAGTCAAGTCTCGCTGACTGAATAGGTACATTATTATCTTGAAAAATATCATTTCTTCCAGGAAACAAAGTTTGCATCATAGAATACCCCTAGTCAATTAAAATTGGTTCGCAAAAGGCTACGATCGGTTCAGGAGAAACTGCTGCCCATATCATGATAGACCCACCTCCATGCTTGACAGTTGGAAGGAGACAATCACGATCATCCACTTGTGCAGGTGCCTTTTAAATGGGAGTCCGTCCTATTATAGGGAAAAGTGTGTAACACGATTCGTAGACCATATTACTTTCTTCCACTTATGAATCGACCAGGTTTTGTGAGAGTGATACCACTGTAGATGATGTTTACCTTTAAAACCTGTGGCAAGTGGCTTGGGAATTACATGTCTGCCACAAATATTCTGTTTATGAAGGTGTCTTCTAACTGTAATCACTGACACTTGAGAATCCCGATGGGTATTTATTCTACAGTCACTTTTTCTGCAATTGTTCACTTTTTAGGCACTACAATCATCTTCAATACCCGTCAGTCTCTTTCATTGAGCTTCTCTTTCCTAGCTGTGTGACACCTTAGTCCAGAAACGCCTAAAAGTTGGTATGTTTCAATCACATTTGTTCCACCTGGACGTGCTTCTGCAATATGCCTCTTTAAAAATGTGAGAAGCCCGAAATTTTAAGCTTTTGAAAAAAAATCTAAAAATTACAGAACTTTAATAATACTAACTATTAGTAAATTTAGGCATTTTCTAAATTTCAAATTCTTTTGTCTCTTGTACTTTATTCTAAAATGATGCAATGTATTTTTAACCTGCTATTGTGCGTCTTTATTTAAAGTAGTCATTAAGCATATAGTTATTTATCGGTATCGTACTGGCATTTATTTAACCTTATACGCAAATATAAGAACTAAGACACGATATAAATAAATATCATTATGTTTGTAATTACGGTATGGTCTCAGGTCCTGTAACGACCGTTTTATCCGTGATATCTATAAATAGTTCACCATAAATGACATTTTATTTCCTCTTAATAAATTGTGTTTAATTTAAACTTTCCTTTCGTCATGCTCACTCTTTGAAGTTTTTTTTGTCACCAGTGCAGTTACTCTAATATTAAACGGCTGAATCACTATCTGTTATATATCTCTTTAACACATAATACCAGAATACAAATACTACCACTGCTGTTTATAAAAAAACAGGTGGGTAGTATTATATTTTAAAGCTTAAAAAGCACATTCAAAAATGTCCATTTTATTCACAGGTCCTTTCATTATTTTGATAACCATATATACATACATTTATAATATATGCATGCAAAATCATTATTTAACAGATAAAAAGCATTTAAAATAACTTATTTTAACTTTAAAAGTTCTACCAGACAATAAACTATTTTTTTATGTATAAAGAGACTCTAATCAAAAAGATATCAAAGTAATCAAGAGGATAATTTAATCAATAAGAATTAAAAGGTTGTTATTGGAATACTATAAATAATAGGTTTCTATGGAACTTGTAGGTTTAATATGTTGATATTTAATCTAAACCTTTAGGAAAAAAAACTTACCAATGTTACTGGAATTTCAAATTTATCAGAAATACAAATAAAATAATACAAACTTCAACAATTTTATAATGAAAATGCCTTTGTAAATATCTAATTTATTATTATAAAATGTGTGTATCAACATAAACTGGCAACTATATTTACGAGTTAATTTTTATTTAATTAAAGTTTTTGGTGGAATTTTTATAAAAGAAAATTTATAAACATCTCTAATATAGATTGTAAATATTTTAAGAGGAAACATGCAATTATCATATCTATAAATAAATTGTATATAAGTTAAATTAAATAGTTTTCATACAAACAAATTAAGCTCCTGCAATGTTCCACTTTATATGCAAATTGAAATTTTCATTACACGCAACATGACCATCTCATCACCGGCTATTATTGAAAAGGGAAAGATGCCAAGACAAACTCATCTAACTAAACAAAGCAAAATTAACTGAAAATTAATTCCGTCAAAAGAACTTTATCTCCTTTTCAATATTTCATGAACTTCCTGCACTCTAGATTACTGTTTCAAGAGCACTCATTGACCTCATTCAGAACTATAGGAGACTTGAATCTACGGCTTAAATGATACACTTAAAGATCTACTCTAACTCTCAGAGTTTGCAGACTGGTGTGTCTTTTTGAGTAGTCAAAGCTTTAATTATTCTCATTAAGTATGCATGAGTTGAGGATGATAAAGAAAAATAGAAGCATATGTCTTTTGGGGGCTTTAAAGTGCACCGAATAAGTTAAAGTAATCTAAAGATTAAAGGATTTCATTTATTCTCCGCACTTTCTATATGCCATGATTTCAGCCAAATAGTAAATTTCTTAATTTTTTAAATAAATGTCGAAAAGAGAGGAAGAATGTAAGAGGAAACTAATTTTCCTCTTTTAATATTTTGAAAGATATGAACTTGCATTTACAAATGTAGTTTAAATTGTTGATTAAGGTCAACCTCAGAGTTTTCTCTCTTTAGTTATTGAGTTGCATTATAATGATATATGTTTCTGTAAATAGTTAAAAATTAAAAAGGAATATTTTTACATATTTTTGTTTAAAGCATTCCATTATGAAAGGAACTGAAACAATACCAATAGTTAAGAGATTTATAATTTATTAAATTAATTCAGGTAGCTCCACAGATTGACTGACAAAGGGTTTTTTCACACTGTTGCTTTGGTCAGATCTACTTTACTCAAAACATGTTTGAATTCTTTATGAGAATTGAAGGCATACAGTTATTACAAATATACATATATATACATCATGCTTTTTTTATTTGAATGTTAAATTCAGGAAGTTATGTTATATTCTTTATCTGGAAAGGAATTCCCCTTATGTATTTGTATCTGTCCTATATACACTTAAGTCACAAAAGTCATGGGATAGCAATATGCAAATATACAGATGGCAGTAGTATCGCAGCGAAAAGGTATAAATGCGCAGTTCGTTTTCCAGAGCTTTCATTTGTGTTCAAGTTATTCATGTGAACAGGTTTTTCGTGATTTACGGCGGCACGACGAGAATTAACAGACTTTGAACGTGGAATATTAGTTGGAGCTAGACGCATGGGTCATTCCATTGCGGATATCGTTAGTGAATTCAACATTCCGAGATCCACAGTATCAAGAGTGTGCCGAGAGTATGAAATTTCAGGCATCCTATCCCATCATGGACAGCGCAGTGGGTGACCACCTGCACTTAACGACCAAGACCGCCAACGTCTGTGAAGAATGGTCAATGTTAATAGACACCCAACACTTCGTCAAATAACTGCAGGAATCAATGTGGGACGTATGAGGGAAGTGTCCATTAGGACTGTGCGGCGAAATTTGTCTTCCTTGGGCTATGACAGCAGAAGATCGACTCGAGTGCCTTTACTGACAGCACGACATCGCCTGCAGCGACTCTCCTGGGATCGTGAGCATACCGACTGGTCCCTAGACCAGTGGAAAACCGTGGCGTGGTCAGATGAGTCACGATTTCAGTTGTTACGGGATGATGGTAGAGTTCGAGTGTGGCGCAGAACCCACGAAGCCATGGACCGAAACTGTCAGCAAGGCATTATTCAAGCTGGTGGTGGCTGCATAATGGTGTGGGCTGTTTTACATGGCATGGACTCGGTCCTCTGGTGCAACTGAACCGATCATTGACTGGAAATGGTTATGTTCAGCTGCTTGCAGATCACTTGCAGCCATTCATGGACTTCACGTACCCACACAACCATGGGATTTTTATGGATGACAATGCGCCATGTCACCGGGTCAGAACTGTTCGCGATTGGTTTAAAGAACATTCCGGACAATTCCAGTGCATGATCTGGCCACCTAGATCACCCGATATGAATCACATCGAGCATTTATGGGACATCATCGAAAGGTCCGTTCGTGCCCAAACTCTATACAGGGACGTCTATACAGACAGCATGGCTCAATATTCTTGCAGAGGACTTCCAACGACTTGTGGACTCCATGACACGCCGAGTTGTTGCACTTCACCGGGCAAAAGGAGGACCGACACGATATTAACAGTCATCCCATGACTTTTGTTACTTCAGTGTATATATATATATATACAAATAGCTGCATAATTTCTTAATTCTAAGTGCTTGAATTTTTAGAATGTTTTTCGTCCACTTGCATTTCCCAGTTATAGTTACAAGATTTTTAATTTTATGCTAGTTTAGATTTGATTAACTTCATAAGATTATTTACAGGCCTTTACAAGTTGTTTCAGCCCTTTGTTTATCATAAACACCTAAGTATGAAAAATCTTTTTTGTTACTTCTGAAAAAAAAGGATCCCTCGTAGTTATTCTTGTCATTAAGATGACAAAAAGTATTATACAGTTATCCTGATATTTTATCTTCACAACAAAAATTAAATACATTCGTTAGAAGAGGATGTATGCGATCCATTCAAAACTTATGACTACCAGACAATGAAAAAAGGGATGCTAACTTCAAGTAATGGATGTAAATCTATTACCATTATGATTAAATTTGAATACTAAATAAAGATTCAAATAATTTCATGGAAAAGGAATAATTTAAATAATCATGAAATAATTTCATGTTATATTTTTACGGCGGGTGGTCTAAAAGAAAGTTTACAAGCAGTATGTTTGGGAAGTAGAAATTGTGGAATAGTGTTACCTAGAGTGGAGACAGATCAGGCTAATTGTCTTAGACTGGACGTTCGAGCAAATAATGCTAGTGTTGAGATCTAAAACAGCGACAGTAATGGCAAAACATCTAGACAAGTGGTCAATGCGTGAGAGTGAAGCGATGAGTAGATAGCAGATGGCGAAAGGGTTTCGTTCTTTTGAAGCAGGCAGAGATATTGTTAGAAACATTTAAGTGAGTAGTCTGGTGCCCCCCACCCACCCACACACCCATACAGGCGGTGATTAGTGATTATTCCCTCTTAGTGATTATTTCCTTTTTCTGGAATTGAAGAAACACATCCGAAATAACACTTATCATATCAGATGAGGATGTTCAAAAAGATGTCTAAAACTGCTTCAATAGCCAAGGACATGATTATTTTAATAAGATATGTTTAAAAAATTGGTCCAGCGATGTGATAAATGCCTCAATAAGTTTGGTGATTATGTAGATAAATACTGCCACATATGTGTCTTAATTAGCGTTTGTACACTGTGTTTGTTGTTCAGAAATTATTTTTCCTTTTCCTTGCAATTTTTTTTAGGTCATTCCTCGTATTATTTTTTTAAAAGATTTTAAGAAACATGAGTTTCTGCCTTCTCATATGACAGGCCAATAGTTTACAACTATCACATCCAAATTTCAGCCATTGTAGATTCACTAATACAGATTCTGATCCAAACTCTGGCCACGCTAAATATACCATTCACTTCCTCAGGGCTGCACCTGAATCTGTGATTTCTTTCTCTAAGGCTCAGCAAAGAGTAAGAATAAGTAAAGAAAAATTAAATCAGTGAGTATTAAGGATAGTCCTGAAATATGTCTTACAGGTAATGAGATCAGATGCTGGTAGAGAAACTTTTTTAAAAAATAGTACAGGATTCAAAAGAAGCTCTGTTTATTTAAAAAATTAGTAATAATCTTTTTCAAATCACATTCATTAAATATTTTTCTCATTGATTAAATAGTAGCCATATGTATAAACCGTTTAAAAATTATGAAATCTTATAAATACTAGTTTTTATGTATATAAATTTGCTATTTAATTAAAAATGACTATCATATCGTTTTATATGAAGATCATTTTCTCGCTTACATTTCTTTTTATAATAAGTGTGGATCAAAACTTTCCTTCCAACTCCTTCAGACAAAACATGAATATTGCGTTGTAAGTTTGAAGGGATATTTTTAATGAATAAAAATTTTTAAATGGAAAATTTTGTTCTTTCTTAAATATGTAATAAATTCCAAACTACATAATGTTAATAATGTCTAACGAAACAACATTCCCAATAGTTTTCGCAATTACAAATTAACATGAAGTTAATAAAAATTAATTTTGAAAATCGATTAAAATTACATAGTTCTCTTCTAATCAATAAAATTATAGTATGTTTTTAATTAAATATCATATGTTATTTGCATTCTGTTAAGCTTTATTTCAGATCAGAAAAAAATTCTCAAATATAATCAGAATAATATTTCAAAAAATAAAAAATGAAGTCTATTATCAGAAGTTTCGAGTTATCGTGTAGCATTATTATTCTTTAAGTTATGATTTGTTTTAATTAATTTAAATCATTAGTTAGTTTAAATCGGTATGAAACGATTAAGAGACTTCTATATTGTTCTCTATCCCTTCCTCTTAGGGGATATATATATAATATATATATATATATATATATATATATATAATAAATTTTTAAACTTTTATAAACTACGAAATAAAACGAATATAAACAGCCTGTTTGTTCCCTACGAATTTTGAGACTTCCACAATTTGTTTCCTTCAAAAGCTTCGAGCTAAAACAACATGATGTTTTCACGTGATAGTAAAATAATCATGTATAATTTTAGCACATTGGTATCATCACTAAATTTTAAAACTTAAGATAGTTAAAAATTGAGTTACTTCAAAAAGAAATAAAGCGTATCTTATGAATTATCATTAAATTACTTTCTACTTATTATAATCCCTTGAAATGCTTTATATTGAAGATGAAAGACGAATGCAGTTGAATATTTTTCGTGGTTCATTTCATCTTTTGAAACATCTTAAGACAACTTGGATATTTCATACTAAGCCTTAGAATTCTCAACTGTTGAATGTTTAAAGTGAGAAAGAGCTTTGGTATCTGAATCGTTTGGAAAATCAAAATTTCACTCAACTGCATTTTTCAATAATTTAGTAAAGCTCAAAATGAAGTCATGCTTCGTATTTTTTAAGAATGGATTTCGATATTTTTGTAGTTATTCAATACTAAGATGAAATTAATTTTAACAATAGATTAGGTCTTTTTCGCAGAGATATAAGATTTGATATGGTGCCTTAAATAGGTTAAGTAGATTTAGACATGCCACATACATTTTCTTTATGCAATTTTATGCTTTCTGTAAACTTATTCTTTTTTAGAAGAATGTGAATGAAACAATCCTTCCTATCAGAAAGATAGGAAGGATTGTTTCATTCACATTCTTTGAAAATATTTCCATTGAAAAAATTTAAAACAATAGATCTTATTCTAAAAAGTTAAAAATATATTTCATTAAGAATAAAAACATTTTTACAAAATATCTTCCAAAATTATTATAGAAATTTATATTTTACATAAAAAATTTAATTATAATTTATTTTAGGTGCGAAATGTAGAAAGTATTTTTAAAGAATATATGAAATAGCTGTATGTGTTTGTTAAAAGCACATAAATTAGCAATATAAAAGAAAACGAAACTAATTACGGAAACTCAAACAAAAACTATTTCGGATTCGAACAAGACTAAAATTTAAAAGGCAATCACAGTATTTAGTGTGCGCGAATGTAGCAACCACCAAAACACTAATGAAACATATAAATTAGCAATATAAGAGAAAACGAAACTAATTATGGAAACTGAACCAAAAACCATTTCGGATTCGAACAAGACTAAAGTATAAACACAAAATTTAAAAGGTAGTCATGGAATTTAGTGTGCGCGAATGTAGCAACCACCAAAACACTAATGAAACATATAAATTAGCAATATAAGAGAAAACGAAACTAATTATGGAAACTGAACCAAAAACTATTTCGGATTCGAACAAGACAAAATATAAATATTAGAATGATTGAAACAATTAATAAAGAATCCGGTCTGAGGACTTTCTCAAGGGTCACCCTCAGACAGGGATTCAAACCAGGGATTTTTTCTGTGAAGAGTCTGACTTTCGTCAAGAAATTGACTCCTCGTGACCCGAAAATCCCAGAATATTGAGGTTTTGGAGATAATATCACACAAAAAAACACATCAAATTTGAACAAAGTTACAGCAACCAATAAAACATGAAACCAAAAAAACAAATTTGTCAATACAAGAATGTATAGAGACAACAAACTAAATTAAAATTTTACAAATCATATATTTTAAAATAGACTTTATAAAATAAGTAAAACTGAAAACCAAAAAAATCACAGTAAATCTGACAGTCACAAGAATAAAATAAAATAAGAAAGTAGAAAAAACACTCACCTAGCTAAAAATGCTTCTTTAAACACTAGCCGAGAACGAACACAATAAAAAGTGTAATACTATATCTGTAATTGTTCGGTCATAAACAAAGTCATCAAAAAGAACCCTAGGAGCGCCATCTTTTGAGTAAAACTAGTTATTTA
This sequence comes from Argiope trifasciata, assembly GCA_026543055.1. Lineage (NCBI taxonomy): Eukaryota > Metazoa > Arthropoda > Arachnida > Araneae > Araneidae > Argiope > Argiope trifasciata. The sequence continues at coordinate 1,826,295 of JAPMOQ010025704.1, forward strand.
GTTAGAATTTATATAATTGTTTTTTGATTAATGATTCGATATTGCAAAAGTGTTTTGGAAATTCATTAGTATTTAAGTTTTTAAGTAGATTATTAGTTGCTGCAATGTAAGAAATCTTATTGTTAAAAATTTTTTTAATTCTGTTAAATTGTGAAAAGATTAGGTTTTTGAAAATTTTAGAGTTTAAATTTGAAAGATAATTACTAAGGTTTATTATTTTAAAGTTAAAATCATCCCTTTTATCGTAAATGCCTATTAAAGTTTTTTCATTAGATATTTCTATATTTAAATCAAGATAGTTAGCTTTATTTTGATCTTCATTTGTTTTAGTTAAAACTAAATCTTTTGGGTAACAATTAATAACTACATTAGGATTATCTACATTTATTAGAAGTAAATCATCTATATATCTCCAGCCTTTAACTGAGTTGAGTTTCATGAGGTTTTTTTTTCATAGTGATGTAAGAAGATGTTAGCTAATGCACTAGAAAAAGCTGTTCCCATTGGAATTCCTTTTACTTGTTTATAGAAGTTAATACCATTAAAAACGTAATTTTCTTTGATGTTAAATTTACATAATTCTAGCCAATTATTTTTTGTGATAATATCTTTATCTAAATACTCTTCGTATATTAAAATGCAAGCATCCATTAATTTTTCGTGAGGAAGGTTAGTGTATAAATTTTCAAAATCGAAGGTGTTAATTTTTTCAATATTGTTATTCTTTAGAAAGTCTAAAATATCTTTGTTACTATTAATTATAAAATTATCTTCATCTTTAATTCTATTCAAGATAATTTTCAAGTATTTAAAAAAAGGTTTTCCTATGTAGTAATTATAACTACCTGTGCTACAAGTTACAAATCTAAATTTTATCGGGTTTTTATGAAATTTTACTGTTGGGAATAAATAAGGATAATTTAAGGAGCAAGTTCTAATTTTGGTTTTTTTAGAGAATGCTAGCATCCTTTTATCTAATTCCTTTTTACCAGTACTAATTAAGCTATAAGTCGAATTAGAGTTGTATTCTTTAATTAAAAGTTCCTTATAGTAAAATTTGCAGATTAGGCAGAAATTATTTGCAGATTTATCTATTATAGTAATAATGTACCTTTCCTTTAAATTCTTTATATCTTGTTTCAAAGTTTTATTAAAATAAAATCCTCGTTCTTTGGATCCCACCTTACCCTCATTAAATTTGGTTTTAATGTCTTCTAAAATCCTTACTTTCCATTCCAAGAACAAGATCTGGATATTTTTATCTCTAAATTATCTAGAAAATACCATTGGCCTCCAGAGGGTTTTAAAGAATGGAAAGTAAGGATTTTAGAAGACATTAAAATAAATTTAATGAGGGTAAGGTGGGATCCAAAGAACGAGGATTTTATTTTAATAAAACTTTGAAACAAGATATAAAGAATTTAAAGGAAAGGTACATTATTACTATAATAGATAAATCTGCAAATAATTTCTGCCTAATCTGCAAATTTTACTATAAGGAACTTTTAATTAAAGAATACAACTCTAATTCGACTTATAGCTTAATTAGTACTGGTAAAAAGGAATTAGATAAAAGGATGCTAGCATTCTCTAAAAAAACCAAAATTAAAACTTGCTCCTTAAATTATCCTTATTTATTCCCAACAGTAAAATTTCATAAAACCCCAATAAAATTTAGATTTGTAACTTGTAGCACAGGTAGTTATAATTACTACATAGGAAAACCTTTTTTTAAATACTTGAAAATTATCTTGAATAGAATTAAAGATGAAGATAATTTTATAATTAATAGTAACAAAGATATTTTAGACTTTCTAAAGAATAACAATATTGAAAAAATTAACACCTTCGATTTTGAAAATTTATACACTAACCTTCCTCACGAAAAATTAATGGATGCTTGCATTTTAATATACGAAGAGTATTTAGATAAAGATATTATCACAAAAAATAATTGGCTAGAATTATGTAAATTTAACATCAAAGAAAATTACGTTTTTAATGATATTAACTTCTATAAACAAGTAAAAGGAATTCCAATGGGAACAGCTTTTTCTAGTGCATTAGCTAACATCTTCTTACATCACTATGAAAAAAAAACCTCATGAAACTCAACTCAGTTAAAGGCTGGAGATATATAGATGATTTACTTCTAATAAATGTAGATAATCCTAATGTAGTTATTAATTGTTACCCAAAAGATTTAGTTTTAACTAAAACAAATGAAGATCAAAATAAAGCTAACTATCTTGATTTAAATATAGAAATATCTAATGAAAAAACTTTAATAGGCATTTATGATAAAAGGGATGATTTTAACTTTAAAATAATAAAACTTAGTAATTATCATTCAAATTTAAACTCTAAAATTTTCAAAAACCTAATCTTTTCACAATTTAACAGAATTAAAAAAATTTTTAACTATAAGATTTCTTACATTGCAGCAACTAATAATCTACTTAAAAACTTAAATACTAATGAATTTCCAAAACACTTTTGCAATATCGAATCATTAATCAAAAAAACAATTATATAAATTCTAACTAAATAACTAGTTTTACTCAAAAGATGGCGCTCCTAGGGTACTTTTTGATGACTTTGATTATGACCGAACAATTACAGATATAGTATTACACTTTTTATTGTGTTCGTTCTCGGCTAGTGTTTAAAGAAGCATTTTTAGCTATGTGAGTGTTTTTTCTACTTTCTTATTTTATTTTATTCTTGTGACTGTCAGATTTACTGTGATTTTTTTGGTTTTCAGTTTTACTTATTTTATAAAGTCTATTTTAAAATATATGATTTGTAAAATTTTAATTTAGTTTGTTGTCTCTATACATTCTTGTATTGACAAATTTGTTTTTTTGGTTTCATGTTTTATTGGTTGCTGTGACTTTGTTCAAATTTGATGTGTTTTTTTGTGTGATATTATCTCCAAAACCTCAATATTCTGGGATTTTCGGGTCACGAGGAGTCAATTTCTTGACGAAAGTCAGACTCTTCACAGAAAAAATCCCTGGTTTGAATCCCTGTCTGAGGGTGACCCTTGAGAAAGTCCTCAGACCGGATTCTTTATTAATTGTTTCAATCATTCTAATATTTATATTTTGTCTTGTTCGAATCCGAAATAGTTTTTGGTTCAGTTTCCATAATTAGTTTCGTTTTCTCTTATATTGC
>JAPMOQ010025704.1:1829481-1852191 GCA_026543055.1 Argiope trifasciata
GGTTCAGTTTCCATAATTAGTTTCGTTTTCTCTTATATTGCTAATTTTGTTAAAAGCACATTTGTTACCATGACATCAAATATTTGAAATAGTCTCAACTAATTTTGGAATAAAATTGAATCGAAGCAATTCTTATTTCTGTGTATTATAAAATGTATTTTTGTATACAAAACTAAAGTAGCATCTGCATTATATCAAAACATTTTGTGGCCCAAAGAGTTTATGAAAATAAGCAAAATCTTTTATATAATCATTGTTTGAACGATTTGTTAATAATTTACATCATTTGAAATCCTATGAAAAAGATCAAATTTTAAACTGGATAAACTTAGATTGAAAATATTTTATAATTGTCTATAATTTTAATGCCTTTTTGCAGAAATAAGTAAAAAATGCATGAATTGAAGATGCTATTGCATAATCATATAAGTATAAATTCTAGATTGTAACTTGAAGTTTAAATAATTATGCACATTTAAATTATGTAATATAATATTTCAAATGGACGATCCTTTAATCAACGATGTCAAAAGAATAATGAAATGAAGATTATTATTTTTTTAAATTATCTATATTACATCAGAAAACAAAAAAAAAATGGAAATGAGCGTGAAATCAAAACATCAATATAGCCCATGATAAAAATTAACAAAAAAAATACTCTTGGATGTCTTTTTAATCCTTTTGAAATATTAAAGAAAATTTGTTTAATATGTAAGAAGAAATAAAAAAAATCGAAATAGAAGGCTCGAATAGATTATTATTTGCTCGAATTCATTAGTATATTTATGAGACAATAAGATTAAATCTTTTATTAAAATTAAGTTATCTTCCGAGAAAATTTCCGGCAAATTCTATCTATTGTTATGTAAACCAATATAAATTTAAATGTAATTTGAATCAGTTGTTTAAATTTGCTTTTGCTGCTCGGATAATGAAGCTCAATTATCAATTTGACATATTTTTAAGCAATAAATAGAATATATTCTGCCGGCGTCGTGGCATAGAGTTAGAGAGTTTTCTCCTTGACCTTGTCCTCTCGGGTGTGAGTATGGTTCGGGAATGATTGCTCCTCTTTAGTGCTCTATCTGTGAGGTATGTCAATGTGCCTCAGGCCCGGCAAAAAAAAGGTTGTGCAAGCAAATGTGATGCATAAAATAGCTAAATCTTACTCTTGGCCCTAGTTGGTGTTACTGAAAAAACGAGACACGCTCATTCTGTTTTAATCGCCGGCAGGTAGTTGTCAGCGGGCTTATCGCATTAAGAGATTGCTTCTAAGAGAAAATTTAAAATGTGAAAAAAAAACTCTCAAATCAAATACCTGTTAGCTTAATTTTTTTTGAACACTTAAAAAGGATTAGAAAATTTCCCCTGGAGAGATAATCAAATGCGATAATTGGTGGTAAATACAACATATTCAAGAAAACAGGGACTTGCAAATTGTTAAAAAAAGAAAATGCACATTTTAACCAAACATTCAGTTCAAAATCCATCAAAAGATTTAGAGACAATCTCAAGAGATTCCGACAACATTCGGCAAAGTCCTCTTCCTCACTTGCTTTTTATTCTTCCCAAATAGTTAGAACGACGCGGCTTACGGAGCAATCGTCATCCATTGTAATGGAACTGTCAAAGGCAGCTGCCTACCGTTAAGCTCATGGAGTTCTCGTTCAGCGGTAGAAAGGATTTCGACTGAATCTAAACTTGGATGGATCAGGACAATGGAATATTTCATAACGCTGACAAACAATTGTCGAATGATTTGGGTGCAATTTCTGATAACATATTGAAAGAAAGATATTGAATTTAAATATCCATTGATAGTCTGTATGCAGATCACATTTAATACTATGACTTTCAAATAAGTTGCAATTTAGGCGTCTATTTTTTTATTGTCTATGCATTTTTTATTAGTATTTTCTGGTAATCTTTATAATTGAACGATTTCGAATACATAACATATTTGATCGATATGTTAAAGTCATGATTGTTTGGTGCCCGTATTTAGTTTTTGCTATGCTTGTGGAATCGGGCCCTTTCCGTTTCTTATATACATATTTTAAATTAACTTAAAAGTTTTATTATTTGCATTTAACATCAAATGATTTTTATACCTCGCAGTAATTTAAAAAAGCGAAACATTATTGTGATTAACCCTTAACTGGGAAGGTAAAATTGTAGGACTTAGTTGGGGAAGTGATATTTAGGAGACCGTATTTTCTTTGTACTCAAAATAAATTTTATAATGAATATAGCAGTATGGAAATCGGCCAAAACATTGTGTATAATTTTTTTTAATATATGAATATGTTTTTAAAAAAATTTTAAGTGTATCATTTTAGAAAAAATAATTGCGCCGGAGCATATGTTTTCTACTCAAATTACATGTTGCAACAAACAATATTTTTGAAAAAATATATTACTTTTTTACTTTTAAATCATATTTATTTTTCCAGGTTCAAACATATATAGAACACAATATAATGGAAAATTCAACAATTATACGAAAAAATTTTTAAAATGACGATGGGAAAAATTGACCTTTTTTTGAATTCCATAGCATCGTTTTCTATAGCATTTTAAACATACAAGTTAAGAACTAGTATAAAAAACATCCTATAAATACTATATATATTTCTCTTGGTATATTAATATATTTAACTGTTTCAAAATGCATTATCTCTAGAAAAATATATTATGTTTGAACATGCATATCAGAATCAGCTGAATGCAAACTTTAATCGAAAAACTTTTCTGCACTGTTATTCTTATCACTAAAATCATTTTCGACTCCATTTTAACTCCATCTGCTAAGTCTTTTTTATCACTGGAAAGCTAAGCGAGACGAGCGGTTTTAGAGATCGCACTTAAAGAAATAACTATTTAAAAAAGCATCCTCTGAAACCTGTTGAAAAAGTGCATGTGTATTGAAGACCCAAAAACAGGCAGCTACAGGATCAATCCATCCGATGGAGCTAAAAATAGATTAAAGGTGACAGAGTCCATCTTTAACGGTCTCGGAGACCGCACGTCCGCAGTTAAGTGTTAAATATTTAAGAAATTTACCTCCAATTATTAGTCTCTAAGTGTCCATTAAATGAAATTTTTTTTGTAATCCATATTTAAATAACTCTACACAAACTTTAATTATTTCCATAAAATTAAAACAAAAATAATACGTTTGAAGCACAATTTTTCATTTCTTAGTAAATTTTAAAATTATTTCATTTTCCTCTGAATATTTTATCATATTTTATTTAAGAATTAATTAAAATAAAAAATATTATTATTTAACATTTATATAATCATTCATAAAAATTGGAAGAAACACTTCATAATATTTTAGAATCCAAAGAAACTTGATATTTAAAACCTGCGAACTTTTAAAATATGATATTATGATATTCCATCTGCCATTCAATACCGATTGTAATAGACTCATATCCATAAATTAAGGATACTTCAGAGTCACGCTGAAATCGAACTCTAAAATACATATATCATATGTAAAATGACAACACACGTCTTCAAAAATCATATGCAAAATACAGAAAGCCAACAGATGACATCGATAGGTATGTCACAATGACGAGAGTGTAAAAGAGTGGTGTATAAGAAATACAGGTAAAGAAGTAAAATTATTCGCAAGCGCTTTATTAGCCTTTTAATGCAATAACCTCATGGTTATGACATAAAGGACGCATTTAGATGATTTTTTACGAGGTAATATTATCGGCCGTCTGGAATGCAGGCGTAACCAGCTGGAAATATACGATGAACTTGAAATCGCCCAGATTGACGTCTCCAGGTTTTGGAAACGATTCCAAGATAATGGTAATGTAAGTAGACGTTACAGCACAGCTCGTCCCTAGTTACAACGCCAAATGAGGTCCGGTATTTGGCAGTTACTGCCAAAAGCAACAGACGGAGCCCAGCATCAGACCAGTCTCGTCATCTCTCTTCAGCCACTGATTCGACAGCTTCAAGGCAGACCGTATACAGACTCTTAAGGCAGATTGGTCTGTATGCTTGTAGGCCTGTCAGATGGATTCCAATTACGGCAATTCACTGTCGCCTGCGGTTAGTCTAGAGTACAGAACATCATTGCGTTGTGAATACCGCAACAGTGAGCTCGAATGATATTTTCCAACGAGTCCAGATTTAGCTTGCTCATTCCCTCCGAACTTTCATTTTTAAAGCGTCAAATATCCGTTACCTCCAAGTAAACATCATTGAACAAGACTGTTATGTGCTGCAAAATAGATCGTTTGTGGACGAATTATTCTGGGTTCCAGAACTGACCTGCATGTTCAACTTGGAACCATGACAAGCCAAATCTATCGGGACGGTATTCTGAAACAATATGTTCGTATCGGAGTGCCATGGGCTAAGAATTAGTATTAATGGATGACAACGCCGTCTTCACTATGCAAACATCCTAAAAGAATGTCTTTGATAATCGCCCGTATAAATAACATTCGTATTGCTTTAAGCCGATTTTTTTAGTGAGCTAAATATTAATGTGCATATTTTTCGTTTTGATTATTTACTACTTTTAATCTTGGAATCCCTTTTTCTGATTTTTCTAATCGCTGCTTGTTACAAAATGATGTCGATATGATAAATTCATAATTTAGTTCAATTATGATTAATAAAAAGGCAAGCTCTGTAAATCTGAAAATAATTAATTAAAATCCAGAATAAGAAAATTAAACAAAATACATCCTTCAACAAATAGAAAGTTCTAGGTTATAATTTTCTATAAGAAATTTGCTTATTTCTCTAATTGAAATCCTTTCTTACTCTGCTAATGCAAACTCAAATATTCTGACTGCCACAATTCACGTTGATAACTCATCCTTATTTCGTAATTAGTTGACCCCTCCTCTAATATCTCTCTGTGAAAAAAATTTCTAATTAAGTAGAAGAAAGTGAATCACAAAAGAAGCAGCTGGAAGCTTCATAAAAGCCAAAATATTAAAAGATGAAAGTAAAGATATATTTCCATCATAATGTCCACCAATTAATCTTCTGTCCTTCTCTCTATATATACTCTTTGATAACATGAAAACTTTAAGTGTAATTCAAATTTTTTAAATTGAAAATATCTAATTAAAAGAAATTTTATATTTGTCTTAATTTTGAAATTCTATTACTGTCTTTTTAGATATCATTTTAAAAATAACACTTAAAAATAAGTATCATTTAGCCTTCAGCAATCGTGAACGTTTTTTTATCTCCTCTTTTAAGCTATGATTCTAGAATTTATTGCAATAAAAAGATTAAACTTCAGTTTTTCCTTTTTTTTCCCCTTATAAAACAATAAAAGTAGCAATATCTTTTTTTTCTCTGCACTTTCAAAATGTTTTTTTTATTAGAGCTCGTGCTGCCATCTTTTTTCTTTACTATATATTAAAATCTTTTTTTTTACTGATAAATCATTTAAAGGCAACCATCTGTTCAAACAGAAAGCTCTTATATTGCTTTGAAAGAGGAAACACCAAACCTAAAAACCTTAAAAAAGAAATTCATTTAGCATATCGCTTGATATTAATATGATTTAATAATTAATTTTATTAATTAATAATTTGTTAAGAAATTACGACTCCTCAGTGTGATGATAGATATATAGAATATTTTAAAAACTAATTCTGCAAAACTTTGACATAAAATATCACTCATGTTTAGTAATTAGTGAGAGTCTGCTCGGTTTTGTCTCAAAATAAAAATAATTCACTGATAAAAGATAGCTAAAATTTATGCAGTTAAAGATTCCGATTGATTCTTGAATCTTCCAAGGGATATTAATTCTAATCTAATTAGTAAAACAGCTTAACATAAAATGCATTTTAATTGGTGAGAGGTATACTACTTTAAAATGTTTTAAAATTTTAATTTTAAAATGTTTAGTTTCATTTTCACCTTTAAGTCATTTTATGATTAAATACAGTATAAATAATTTTGCAAAGAAGTAAATACAAATGTTTTATTTCTAAAGCACTCCGATTAATTTATTTTAGTAAAGTGATTATTTTAATGAATTACCACATGTTATATATATTCCCATTTTTTTGTTTTTATATAGATTTGTTAACGTTTTTAATTTTCGGAAGAAAGATAATGAATCGGTTGCAGTGACAATACAAAATAATTTGAAATGTAATCAATGCGTAGGATGAAATAAAAATGAAAATAATCATTTAATTAGTTTGAGACAAATGATTATTATTAAAATGTTAGAAATAATTGGCTATCTGAAACTTAGAGATGAGAAAAATAAATTAGAGAAACGAACTCGTATATTAAACTAAGTCTTTTATAAAAACGTTTTTGCTGGGTTTTCAAAAATATTAATTATGTTTAAATCCGTGAATATTCGGAATTGTTTATTCTTATTTGATTAAGACTAACTATGCCTTTATTATAAAAATCTTTGCATTAGGATCTAGTGATAACCATATTTATGATTTTTTTTTTTAAATGAAGGTAAAAAGTTTAATCACTGATTTTACATTTTTCTTTTCACTTGACGATATTAAATACTTGTCTCCTATAATAGGATCTCACTTATGTATCTTTTATAAAGAAGAAATCTTATAGAAAAAGAAAGACCTGGGTACCTATAATATAGAGTCGAAATATTTTGAACTTCCAACTACTCATATATACAGTTACTATTAAAATACGTATGCATTTTCATATAATTAAACGTAATTTTTTTTAAAAGATGTAGCATTAAAATTTTATAACTTTCTACACTGCATTATAATTGAAAATTTCATTTCAGGTGACATGGCCGTCTCGTCACTAGCTGTCAAGATAAAGTTCCCAAGTCAAACACTCTTTAACTTGCTTATTTATTATCACGTGAGAACATGATGGTTTAGCTTTGAGATTTTCAAGTAATTTGAAAGCAACAAATTGTTGAAGACTTAAAATGCATAGGCAACAAATTGGTGAATCTTTAATATATGTAGGTAACATATTTATGATATATATTAATTGGCTTTCACATCATAAATTTTAAAGTATTTATCGTCTGCTAATGTAGTTTTATTTTGAAGTCGGCTCCACTGTATAAGTTTTGAATTATCTATCGTCTACTGTTGTAGTATTTCCCTTGGAAATCAGTGTTATTACCTACTCGTGCAATGGTATTTTTTTGAGCAAATCAAACATTGCTTGTTTAATCGATAAAGATTGTTGATTCAAGGATAATTTCATCTAATAAAATGAGGTTATTGGAAAATAATTTCACACATTTGAAATTTTGTCACATTAGGTGATTTATCGCCAACTAAAGTTACAAGTTGATTTCCAAATTAAACATTCTCTGAATTCTAACGAAATGATTTAATTAATTTAAGTCATTAAACTGTACAAACCGATTTGAAACAATCACGACAGTATCAGTTTAATTATGAATTATTTATAAAAACTATGAGTTCTTTTTATATGGAAATCGGTCGAGCTCCGAAACTTTGTTTGCCAGCAAGTAAAAATTAAAGTTGAAAGCTGTATATATTATATACTGGCTATTACCCGCAACTTCGTTCGCTTGGAAATTTTGATGAATAATATACTTTGAAAATAGGAATTCTACAAATGAGTCTTTTTTATTTGTTGTCTAACAAGGAAAGTGTTAGTTTTATATAGCCAAAATTAATATTGGTTGTTAGAAACTCTCCTGCCGTTATCCTAGCTTTATTTTGTAAAGACTGATATTTTCTTTTCCAGCACATTTATTAAATTGCTATATGCTCAATATCCATAAAATATACTATAACATTCTTCACTTTGCTTTAAGATTGCATTGCTTTCCCAATATACTTTTGACAAAATATTATATGCATGATGGCTTTTAACTATTTAAGGCAATAAATTTTCTTTACACTTTAAGACACGAATTATTGACTTTATCTTTTATTCTCTTTGGTTATAAAATAAACTAGCTGATTTTTATCGGAAATGATTGCTTTGATCGTTACTTGAGGTCGATTCTAAGGGGAGGTTTGAAACTCTGGTCGCTGAGGGCAAAAAATGCGTACAAAGAGATCAGTTGAGGTAAAGGGTAGCAGGGTAGAAAGAGGTCCTCTTCAATCGTGTTTTAGTTTTGAAGAATAGGTTTTCCGAGGAACACAGAAGAGTGGCACTCCTGTGATATTTTTTTTCCCTTGAAAACTTTAAAACTAGCATACATTTTCAAAGGACATCCATGAACTGCGCCATTACGATCGAAAACTGTTAAACCAAAAACTCTTATGGCAAAAGTATATTCTATCTTGCTTCATCCTTTAATTTATATACTTTTGTTGAATATCAATAAAAATCTCTTAGAGAATTGGTGAAGTTAAAAATGCTCCTATCCACTTGTAGTCTCTATTCTGCATTAAATATTCTGAAACCCAACGTAATATTTAAAATTTTGGCTATATTTCAACTTTTCCAAATCTTCTATGTTTAAATATCCTTGCGCTATATATTTCTAATTTTATATTGAAATAATTAAATTCTTGCATATCAAGCAGTCTATCATCTTTATTCATCATGCCTGCACAGCTGCCTGTTTATCGATCTTTTGCGTTTTGAACATAATGAGCTTTCGCGTAAACATTAAAGGAGTTAATACTAACTAAATATAACAACCTGTTCATTATATTAAATATAATAATGCTCATAAAAGTATCACTATGTCATTTGCAAGAAATATTTTATTAAATACTTGAGAGCTCATATTTTTTCTTTGTAGATAGTGTATAATGTTACGAGAAAATGAATTGATCGCTGTTGAAAACCACGAAATCGAATTGGCTGATGAATAGCATAGTTGAAAAAGGATGGTAGAGAATATTTTGCCGATTACTTTTTATTTTTAATTCCTTTGATTACAGATCATAACTGCTTGGTTGAGTTCATAGTAATTCAAGCAAGCAGTTTCCTAGAACAACACTGATGCAATTGAACAAATTTCGTGTAATTGAATCGGCTGAATTCCACATTTTTTAGCTTATTTTGAATATATTATTGTATTGAATTATATTGAAATTCTCAATTCATTGTCACTGTAAATATTTTACATGTCTTGTGGATATTATTTTAAAATTGATAACAGATCTGCAGAATACTCTCTTGTCTAATACACACAACTCCTTATTGTCTTAACCTTTCAGCGGGCGCGCATATGTGGGAGATACACTTGAGATGAATTTCGTTTTATACCTTCATATCTGGTGGCACTGGGAAGGCCTGTCTTTGGCTATTGTCCCCCTACCTTTGACCTACTTTCAGTTGCCTTCGTAAGTTTGTGGCGTTAATAGGTCTCTGCCGATCATATATTTGTATTTTAGATATACGCGCGACCGTTCATGTAAGTTTTTGTCACATCTGATTTTGTATGTTTTTACAAATAAATCCGTATTGTTTTAGACTGGCGATAGCTGGCAAATGTACTTACGAAGGAAAATGTTGTAAACAGGCACCCTCATTTCTAAAAAGTGATCTAAACTTAAAGGTGCTAAAGGGAAAAGCCGAACTAGGTATTGAAGAAGTGGAAGATGCAACGTCAGGGAAAACACTTTGCCAAAATGAAAAGCCGACTAGAATCACGAGGTTCGGTTGTGAGATTTGACAGAAATATATCTTTGGAGCACACTAAACACATTTGTTCAAATTGCAAAGCTGTAATGAAATAACAATGAAACTATTTTCCTCCTTTTTATATCTAACTTTCAATTACTTTTTTCTTTTTATACAAAAATTCTGTATTTTTGCATTTCTATATTTTATATGGAAATTCTTCTGTCAAAATATCGACAATTTCATTTATATTATTTTTAAACCAATTCAGTTAAACTGTGGTCATTTTATATTGTTATTGCAATCAATGTTTATATTGTTTCTGCTTCTTTTTATGTAAAAAATGTTTAAAGTTATTGTAGTTATCAATCCTAAGCTATTTAGAATATTATTTTAATAGTTAAACTTCTGAAAATTTACAATGTACTATAGCGTATGTGGGAAATACGCGCGACCTTTCATGTTGGTATGACGGCCGCGCCAACCGGAAGGATAAAATGGGCATCAAAATTAGATTGTTTATTGCCTCACAAGTTATGTATAGGAATCTGCTCTTAGGGCTCAGAAATTCGATGCATAAATATTTGCCGAAAAAAGATGACTTGTTTATTGCTCTGAAAAACTATTATATATGAATTATTTAAGTTGAATTTTCTAGGAAAATTCATCTACACTTAATTATTTTTACCAGTCAAAATCTAAGAAAATAAATTGAATAAAACAACAAAATGATGTAATGCCTGAATGGTGCCTAAGACGAGTGATAAGTGTTAAAAAATTTCTATATTACAAGAGTATTTCTTCATTCTATTGCATGGAAACAAAAAAAAACTAGTTTCAGCATTAATCGAATTAATTATTTTAAAAAAATGACGTTATTCGGTAAATATCCATTACTTGGTCTACTATTACTTACTACTAATACAAAATCATACATGAGGATTTTGAAAGCATCAATTTTTGAGTTGCCAATAAATCTATGGCATGCTAAATGATTATCATTTATCGAATGTTCTCAATGCTAAATTTTGATGTGACGCATTTTTGTTGAGATGTGATTTGCTTAATATTAAGACAAAATATCTTCAAATATAACATTTCTAATAAAATCTTGTTTTTATTCTTTTATAATAAACTAAAAGTCTAATTTTTTAAATGCCTAATTAATCAAAGACATGTTTACCTTTAACATCCATAAACATTTTAAACGGGCCCTTATTTCTTATCAAAAGTTTACTTATTTCATAATTAAATTCTAAAAATATCAAAAAGGGCTATCATTCAGAAAATATAAAATTTAATTAGATATCAAAATTTATGTACATTTAAAGTCGAAAAAACTCAATTACAATATTCCAGTCATACCCTGTAGAAACAAATCAAATTTATGTAATTTTTTTAATGTAATATTTTTTTTTCAAATTTACAAAACAATATAGATATTAAATGTTTATTTATAGATATAGCATATTGTTATTCTCAGTGCTATTTTATTTTTATTATTATTATTATATAGCATATTGTTATTACCTTATGACTCGCATCTAATGTTTCTAAAACTCAACAGCATGTGATACTACCCCACAGAAATCGAAATTTTGGTTCGCTAAGAATTAACTGATAGCTAAATTAATGAAATATAAAATTTTCCATAATCACATGAATTTTAAATTTTTTTGTATAGTTGGCCTCTTAAAAGAGAATAAAAGAAAAACGATCATTGAATTGTGTCAAAATAAGTATGAAACAAATAACTTAAATAAAAAATGATTTTACAAACAAATTTTTTGATAGATACTACCATATTCCCTTCTTTTAGCTTCATCACGGTGAAACTGGGAATTCCGGTAATTATTGTCAATTTAGGTTATAATAACTTGATAATAATATAAAACGGCGAGAATAAATAACACGAATCTTCATAAACTTAAAACTTGTTCAATGAATGTGTTTAAATATATATGGTGGAAAGGCGTGCCACATATATCCAGATTCGTTTTCGTAAAATCATCAACAGGCCACCGATATAAGCAGGTAATTGTACACATAAGTAAAAATTATGCTCGCCACCCATCTGATAAGATTATTTATCATAAAACAGTTTTAGGTCAAAAATTAATACAGTTAGAAGTTGAATATTTTCTTGATTTCTTTTAGATATTGAATACTTAGCATAACCTCGCTGAGAGTTACAGAAGCGAAATTTTCATTGCAGTAGCATGCCATCTTTCTTCATAGTAATCTATTTGATATAATGTGACTTGATTACATTTTGTCCATTTACTTAAATTATATTAATTTATTTAATAACTACTTTTATAAACCTATATGTTATAATTTCCTTTTCTTTATTACAGTTTCAATTCTAATATTCCGAATGTTGAGAAAGGCAAATTGAAAAGAATGAAATCATAAAAATCTGTCATTAATAGATAATAATGACATAAATGATTCTACGGATTACAATCAATTATTAATATCGAATCACTTACATGATAATTTAATATTTAAAACGACGAAATAAAACGTTTCATTTTCTATTCCACAAAAATATTCGTTGTCTTAAAACTGCTATATCTTTACTTATTACTTTAATAGTAAATTTCAAACTAAAATCATAATCTCGATTAAAACATTTTGTTTGTAAAATTACATTAATATTACAAATGAGACCTCAAAAGTTTAATCCAACATAAAAGGAAATATTACTATCTATTTATCTATCATTAAGTATTCAAGCATACATTCATATACGAAATAACTATTTACCTAAAAGTTTGGAAAGAATTCCAGTTACGCCAAAGATTTGAGCCATTCTCCACAGCTGCATATTCGCAGTTAAATTAAATGAACCCTTGTGCCTTAGTATACACTCTTTCAAAACTAATTATTGCATGGCATTTACTCTCACATAATTAATCTTCAACTAAAATTAGTATAGTTACGAAACAAGAGTAAAAGTTTTAAAATACTTGCTATTACTCGGTGCGTTACAGCCGCAGAAAAAATAATTTTGGAAATATCGTTTGAAATTTAAAATAATTGTCTTGTTTAATTAGGAAGGACAAAAAGAATTATATTTATTTTCTTATCAGAAATGAACAAAATTCATTGAAATTGAATAATACATAGATGAGAAGTATAAATAATATTTATTCTTTTTTTACTTTATTATTTAAGAGCTTATTAGGTAGGCAATATTTGTTTTTCCGTCTTCAGCAGATACAAATAAATTTATTGACTTTCCGTCTCATAAGCATACAGCTTGCTATGTGAAAAACGATTTTTTTTTTTGGTTCTGTTCGCACACTTGAAGTGATTGACCTTGAATTTTGTTGATGGTTATTGAGAATGCAAGTTGAATGGGAAATTGCTGCAATAGTTTGAAATCAAAAGGAATGTTGGTGGGAATAATTCGAATGCATTGAGTGAGCACATATTCTTCATTCAACGTTCCTTTACGGATACTTGTCACGCTACTTGGCTCATATTGGTCTTTTGATTCTGATACCCGTGATCAGGTAGCATGTAAACGTTGTCTTTCGGTTCTTGCCTCATGTTGATTGTGAGACTCTGAAACACGTGAATTTGCAATATGTAAACGATCTGCTTTATTGCTCTTTTGTCATTCCTTGTTTGTTTAAGAAGCTCGAATCGACTTATTTCTAGGTGTCGCGCTGTTAGATCTATTAAGTGACGAATGTTTGGGAACTTATATTTTGTAACACCAATCAACACGATATACATTTGTATAATCGAAATATCGCTTGTAGATTCACTTAATAAATAGCAAAATCACTGTCTTTAATGGAAAATTTCCATTATATATAACATATCTTGATCAGCAGCAATAATAATTTTATTTTGTATGTGTGATATAAAATCTGTATTATATGTGTGGTTTGATGCAGACAAAACTTTGAACATGCTGAATGACAGCATCTTGTGTAGAAGATAATTCATTAAAGTGAAGAGAAAAAAAATAGTATTAACATAGCTTACATTTATTTATTTTTTATTTCATTTCTCTGACGTTGATTGACATCAACAATAATAATTTTATTTTGTTTGATATATATGCGATTAATTCCGAATGGGATGGGCCATTTGCAGATTACTATTTGTCTTTTCTCAATTCTCAATTTTTAAATATAAACTTCGCGGAAACGTAAGTAATAGGTTTGACCAAGTTTCATCACAATCTGTTGAACAGAACGGCAACGCATAGGATCCGAACAAACAATTTTTATATATATATAACAGATAGGATAACTGTACTATGCCTATAACCTTCAAGCTGGCGCAAACAGTGAATTGACAAATTACAACCGAATTCAACCGGAAAACAATTGAATAGTGCAGCAGCGCATAAGGTATGAACAAACAAATATTCGTTTCTCTATAATAGATTTAAATAGAATTGTAATGCTTGTTACTAATAATGCTGTGAGAATTGTAATGGAGGATACTATTTTTTGTATCTTTCGTGATTCGTTTAATATTGTTTCAAAATTCTCAAAATTAAGGTAGAAAATGTGATTAAAATATTTTCTTTTAAAATGGATTAAACACAGAAAATATATTTATGCTACAAAATCATTAATATATTTATATTAATAATTTCTTTAAAGTTAAAATGATTCAAAAAAATTTGTAGTCTAATATTTCAGGAAAATACTCCAAAACACCTCAATTTTTAATTAAAATTTCAAATCGATTGTATTAGTTCTCCTAAATCTATCTCTTATACTCTCTAATACAACTATTACCTCAGAGAATAGCATTATATAGCATTTACGTACATGAAATATTAACGTCTAGCTTGAATTTAACATCTTTACTGAATCTGTTATGTCTCCTTGATGTGTTATTTGGACGTTAATTCTTGATTAATATATTCTGTAAATAAATCTGAAAACATTTTTTATATATTGGGTAATTGTTTAATCCCTATAACCTTCGCGTAAGTCCAAATAATATATTGAAGTTTTATCACAATCAGATTAGCGGTGTGGGAGCGCATATGAGACATTCATTTTTATTTATATAAGATTGTATTCTTGTAGAATTAATGACTAAGAAATAATGCATAACTAAAGACAGACCTTAAAGACTATTTTAGCCATTTTAATGCAACGATTAAAGACTGGTGAAAATCATACGAATACATAATGGACGACTGAATTGAGTATAATAAAATCTTCCAGAAACATGAATAAGAAAAATGAATAGACAGTAAATAATAATAAAAAAAAATCTAAAGTCATTTTTTGTTCCCTCTTCATTGGCTCCACCCCAGTCTGGCCGGAAGAGTAAACATCTTGGGGGACCCGGTGAAGAAACTGGCAAGATGGCTTGGCGTGAAACTGGACGACGGATGATTTCGAAGGCGACCTTCCGCTCTTCAACGCGAGTGACCTGGTCCTTTCCAGGGAACACTTTAACTACTCTGCTTAGTTTCCAGTACAGAGGTGGCACTGAGTCCTCTTTAATTACGGCTAATTCACCTACTTGGATAACTCTGTTCGCTCGGAGCTTTAAGGGACGAGACGTCAGATGGAAGACGTATTCTCTGGAACATCGTGTCCAGAACTGTTTCTTGAGATGGAGGAGACGGCCATATCTAGAAGATAAACTCAAATCTAGATTAGTAGAGCGAATATTTCTTTCACTAAGCTCCATCATAGGAGCTCCCATGAGAAAGTGGCCAGGGTTTAAGGCTATAATATCACTGGAATCAGGGTACAGTGGCAAGAGAGGCCTTGAGTTCACTCATGCTTCAATTTGGCTTAATAATATGGACAACTCTTCGAATGTCAAAAGCGCGCCTAGACAAGGAGATGACATTTAGATAATTTGACCGACGCCTCCCATATCCCACCAAAATTGTGGCATAGTGGGGCATGAAATGCCACATGATAGCATTGGCTGATAAGAAGTCTTGAATAGCATCACTTCGGGATAAGCCAATTAAGGATTTTATGTAGGAATTTGTTCCTACAAAGTTCTTTCCATTGTAGGGAATAAAAGTCATCTGGGCTTTACGTGTGATGAAACGTCGTTAGATCACTAAAAACGCTTATGTAGATAAACTAGTGACTAATACCAGATGAATGGCTTGGATACTCATGCAAAAGAAAAAAATATGCACGATTTGAATCTGGTGACTTTTCTCTGATGCTAGCATTTAGTAAATATTGGTCCAGCAAAATCGACACAAGTTATTTCTAATGGTCGACTTATCGAGATGCGTGACACTGGCAAATCGCCCGTCATTTAGTGAATACGTTTTGCATTTAATTTAAAACACTTTACACAATTTCTGAGTACCTTTCTCAAAGTGAAACTTCCATCCAAAATCCTGTATTCTTGACGAAATAATTATAAGACTAGATTTTGTGGAAATGTTGTATAATTAACGACAATATATGGTGGTTCTTTGGAATTAACATAGGATGTTTTTGGTCGAAGGTCAATGTTTGGTATTTGTTTAGTCGACCTGAATATTGTCTGAATCTAAAAATACGTTCAATAGCGAAAATTTACTGGTTGTATTAAGTGATTTAAATTTAAAATTAATTTAAGGATTTAGAATTATTAGAAAACTTGAAAATCCATGCTACAATTTTTTGTTTTAAGTATGATGAATATTTCAATAGAAAGTCCGGAAAGTTGGTAGTTTCTACTACTAAACAATGAGGTTCCTGGTCTCTTTATACATTATCATCTGAAACCGATGAACTGGAACACATTTAGATGAACGTTAAAGCCCGAAAGAAGCCGTGGTGGACCAACAAACCAGTTCTGGCCTTTAACTGTCCAGTTAAAAGTCCTCGAGAGGCTGAATCAGCCTTATTTTGTTTTCCTGGTATGTGTCTTCAGGACTTAATTCTCGTCAGTTAGTTGATCTTCTCCACACGATGTTTCACAAACTGGTTCCCTTTTGCTGGAGGGTCAGATCGAGAAGTCGCACCATAGCAAGACTTCATCGACTTTGAATTTAATGGTAGTTTGTATAGCACTCACCAGTTCCGATAATAAAACTGCTTCTGAAAGTTCAAGTCGTGGCAACGTTATATGTTTCACGGGTGCAACTCGTGCTTTTGAAGCTATTAAAGATTCACGGATACTGTGGGATATTACGCGCAGATAGACAACGACAGCTTAGGCCCTTGCAGAGGCATCATAGAATCTGTGAATTTTTATTTTAGTGGCATTAACTACATGCATATATCGAGGAATTTGAATGTCTTTCAGATGAGGGTGTTCAGATTGAAATTTGAGCCATTTTTCTGGAATATGCAGAGGTATGGGTTCATCCCAAAATACTAAAGCTATCCAGAGTTCTTGAAGAATAATTTTCAGGACGACTGTGGCTGGTGCCATCAAGCCTAACGGATCATATGTTTGAGCTATCTGCGGTAACAAATGACGTTTAGTAGTGACGCTTTCGGGATCGGCTGTCCGAACTTGAAGACAGTCCGAATTTAAATTCCAGAATATTCCCAGAACTCTTTCAGATGATTCCTGATCAAAACAATGAATTACTTTATCTGCTTTAGCAGACTGACAGTCTGGAAAGAAGCTCTGGATGACTGCAAGCCCATTTTCTAAGGGGGAATCCTACTGAACTCATAATTTTTCATGACTCTTGAATTGTGTCTTGAGCTGCCTCTATAGAATCTCCTCTTGCCAATATACCATCGACATAAAAGTTTTCGTTAGTGATTTCGGCAACGATTGAAAAATTTCCATATTCATCCTCACATAACTTTTGGATTGTGCGAATAACTAAATATGGTGTACATGATATGGCGTAGGCTACAGTGTTTAGTTTATAATTATTCATTTATTGATCAGGACTTTCTCACCAATAAATTATTTGATATTTTCTATCCTATGCGTCCACGAAAACTTACCAATACATTTAGGCTATGTCAGCCGTAAACGCAACCGTCTAGCTTCAAAATTGAAGTAAAATATCAAAAATATTCCTTTTGAGTTTAGGTCTCTTTAAAAGCGCATCGTTTAAGGATTTGTTGTTATTCGATTTGCATGACGCTTCGAACACTACCCTAAGTTTAGTGGTAGTATTATTCTTGTTCACTACACCATGATGAGGTAGAAAATAATTAGGTTGAAGGGATATTTCATTTGGTTTTAAGAGCGTCATATGTTTCTTGTCTATATATTCCTTCTATATATTCCTTCATAAGTTAAATGTATTGTTTCGGTAGGTCAGGATTTTGATTTAATTTTCTCTCGATAGTATAAAATCGCTGACGAGCACACATTTTGATCTTGTCTATCACCTTATCTTCCTTGAAAGATAGTCTGACGATTTTTTTCATATTTCCCTTCATCGGTCATATTTAGAAACAATTGTTCAACAGTGTCTTCGGAATAACAGATTTTTCCCGATTTAAGTAAGGATTCCCAATCGAAGGATTCCTTCAAACTTTCATTGACATAAAAATCATTGTTTGTACACTGTGACTAGCATTCGTATTCAGATCAACTTGACCACATAGAAACCGGTCGATTCTGCTGGGAAAAGCAGTAAAAGTCACTACAGGGTCTATGATGGCACTTCTACTAATTAAATGGGAAAAAATGCCCGTTCCCAACAGCACATCTATAGGGCCCTGTATAAAAAAATGAAGGTTTGCAAGCTGTAACCCTTTGAAACGAGGCCAATAGTACTGATTCAAATGAAAATTTGGAAGAGATGAGGTTACCCTATCCACAACGAATGCATTTACCGAAAATGAATCTGTTGAAAATTGAGGAGTGAATTCAAATTTGATTTCTTCTAATGATGTGTCTGCAACCATGCAATTAACTGCTACCGAACTGTGTGATGTACTATGTAGTGGCAATCCTAAACGTTTGGCGCATGCCCTCATTATTAACGAATTTTGACTTCGATTATCAATTAGAGCTTTGCACTGACTAACTTTCCCTCTTTTGCCCTTTAAGTTAATTAAATCGGTTGATAATAACACCTTACTAGAATAACATTGTGCCGTATTTGAAATTGACATTTCCGAATTTTAGCTACCTAACTACTTCATTACTTCCGGCATTAGCTGCATATGCATGCAAAGGAGTGTGATGTTTCTCTGCACAGTCTTTACAATTTATATTAATTCTACAGTTTTCTATCTGATGATTTTGACGCAGACAATTTTGACATAGTTTATTGAGTTCTATAACCTTCCAATGCTCAAAAACAGGAATTTTATTAAACATAAGGCACTTAAATAACGCATGAATTTGATTGCACACTTCACAAATATAACCTTTCTTAACAATCACACTGTTAACTGTTTCCGATTTAATTCATCAAATGATTTTTTTTTACTGAATTGAATCCCTCTTCCGATTTAATATCCGTCATCTAAACTTCGCTCTTCCCGCTCAATAAATTTCTGAAATGTATCTAAGTCTGGTATCTCATCACTCTGTAACGTTAATTCCCATCTTCGTTTTAGTGGTTGTTCTAATTTCGAAACCATAACCACTATCAAGTCACTCTACGAATTAGACTCCAACCCTTAAGTATTTAGATTTCTAATAGCTTCATTGCATGTATCAATTATTTCTAACAAGGTTTTTGAATTATAAGTATTAGCTATATTTGTAGAAAATCTTCTATTTATCTGGAATAATGCTAATAGTCTTTTTTTTCGACTCATTTACATAATAAATTCCAGCAATGCTTTCAATTCTCCTCTTTTAAAGGAAATCAAGAATTATTTTTGTCGCTTTTTCTCTGAGTTATGTAAATACTGTAGTTTTTCAAGATTTGATAAATTTTCGTTTTCTAATACAGTGAAAATAAATAATCCTTTAAAAGAAATCCAAGTTTAGGAATCCCCATAAGAATGCATGAGGTCAAATTTAGGTAATTTCACGACTGTACCTATAACTTTGAATTCCGAATATCTGGCAAATATTATCCGGCACTGGATCTGTTTGTTTTTTTTTTTCAATTCTGAATTATGTTTTGTAATACCTTATGCATCATGCCACAGAAGCAAATAGGTTGAAAATAAATTGGATGATGTTTATAGATGAAAACGGATTTTAGCGTCAAATGTAAAAAATTTGAAAGAATACTACTGCATAAAAAATAATAATAAAATTTTATTTACACTTGGTAATATATATATATACATATATAATATACACACAATATGAGAAATCAACAATAAATGCATTAAGCAATTAAAAAGTTTTCGGAAATTAAACTAAAAATTATTTCGGATTCGAACTAAATTAAAAATTGAAGAAATTAAAGAAACTATCGTATTTTATGAGCACCAATGCAGTTACTATTAAAAAACACATCAATCTTAAAAAATTATCAATAAAAGTCATGTTAAAAGGAAAAACAATGGAATCAAAATTAATTAAAATATTTAAGTATGATGATATAGAAATGAATGTGAGAAGTTTACAATCGTTGGGTGTTGAATCAAATTCGTACAGCACTATGTTAATTCCTATTCTTCTAAAACTCCTACCCCATGATTTGGTTTTGGAATTTAACAGGATTAACGTGAAAGAAGGATCCGAACCAGATATTCAAAAATTGTTAGATTTTATTCGGTTGGAAATCAGAAGTAGAGAGACTATTTCATATTCGTCTCGTAAATCATTTCATCAAAAGCCAGTCAAGGCCATTTGCCACATGGCTCAAAAGAAAGAACCGTTTCCGAATACTACGTACGGCTTCAACGTAGTTTCGAGAAATAATAAATCTTGTTTGTTTTGCAAAAAGGATCACCCACCAGAAATTTGCAATATCAGCGTCGATGAAAAAAGAAATAAATTAAAAACATTGGGCAGATGCTTTTTATGTCTGGGTTCAAAACATAGAATTAAAGATTGCAGGTCGGGATTATTATGCAATCTTTGTGGAGGAAAGCATAATCCAATTATTTGTTTTAAATCATCGAAGAACAGAAATAAAGAGATACAGGAAACGGAAGTGACTGAGTCATCCATTCTTTCTGCGGTTTCTCATAATAATGAAAGAAACAAAATATTATTGCAGACTTGTTATGTTCGAGTTAAAACTAATTCTGACGAGTATTTTACACGAACACTCTGCGACTGTGGATCTATGAGGTCGTTCGTGTCTCAGAATTTAGTTGATAAAATAAAACCTGTAAAAATAAGAGAAGAAAAATTATCAGTGTTCGTTTTAGGCCATAAAAAAGCTATTGAAAAAAATTATGATGTCGTGCAAATAATGTTAGAACACAGATTTTTTCCGAATTCAAGATTAACTATTGAGGCTTTAGTTACTGAAGAAATATCAGGCAGTAACATATCGCCCCCTGAATCAGAAGAAATACTTAAAAATACAGAACTGAGGAATTATATACTTGCTGACTCCCCTAATTGTGATGAACCTATAAATATTTTGATAGGAGCAGATTACTATTATAAAGTAGTAACTGGAAAAATAAAGCATCTCAACAAAACTCTTGTTGCCGTTGAGACCATTTTCGGTTGGTGCCTACAAGGCCAACAAAGTGATAATCACACATCTCTTGTCTTTAATGTAGTTGTAGAGGAAAATTTGATATCCAAACAAATAGAAAAGTTTTGGAATTTAGAAAATTCAGGTTTAATCGACTGTAGTAGGGAATATGATTCTCTTGACAAGGAAGTTATGTCTCACTTTGAATCAAACATTAAGTATGACAATCCGCGATATACCGTTCGGTTACCTTGGAAGTTAGATAAACAAAATTTGAATAATAATAGAGAAATCGCGGGAGCAAGATTTTCCAGATTAAAAAGAAGACTTTTTAGAAATCCTGAATTATTTAACCAATATAAAGAAGTAATTGATGATTATATAAAACAGAGCATCATAGAATTAGTTTCCAATCCGGATGAAACTGATAACGTCACATTTTATCTACCGTATAGAGAAATTGTCAGAAATGACCGAGCAACCAGTAAATTACGTTTGGTTTTTGATGCCTCCGCGAAGTCTTCAAACTCTTTGTCGTTAAACGACTGTTTACATGTCGGTCCAAATTTATACCCCGAAATTTTCGACATACTTTTGAGATTCAGACTCAAACCTGTAGCTTTCACGACCGACATGCGTCAAGCCTTTTTGAATATTTTAGTTCATGAAGATGATAGAGACGTCACCCGATTTTTGTTCACTAAAGATCCAATTGACAATTCTGATTCATCCATAGTTTATAGATTCACTAGAGTTTTGTTTGGGATTAATAGTAGCCCCTTTTTATTGGCTGCAACAATTAAACACCATTTAGATAAGTTTTATGAAAAGTATCCTGAAACTGTGTCATTCTTGAAGGAGAATATCTATGTCGATGATGTCATTGGTTGTCTCAACACTGTAGAACAAGCCCTGTCCGTTACATTACAATCGAAAGAAATTTTTGATAAAGTAAGTTTGAGCTTACACAAATGGCGAACTAATTCTGAATATTTGCAAAAATTGTGGAAAGAGAACAATATAATTTCTGTTGATGATTCCGAAAATATTGGGGAAGGAAATCTCCCTTACAAGGTTTTAGGTATAGCTTGGGAAAATCGCAAGGACTTGTTCTATTTTGACGTGAATGGTCTGATCAAATTTGTGTCTAAGAGAATAGACACGAAGAGATTTATCTTACAAGTTCTAGGACGTATTTTCGATCCCATCGGTCTCTTGGGGCCATTCACATTACGAATCAAGTGTCTGATGCAAGAAGTTTGGTCTAAAGTCACTGAGTGGGACGACGATTTACCTGCAGATTTAATCTCGACATGGAAAGGGTGGTGCAATGAAATTCCACAAATCGCAAACTTTTCTGTTCCACGTTACTATTTCACCACAATTCCATTTGATAATTTCGAAAGTCTTCAACTACACTGTTTTTCCGACGCATGTATGAAAGCATACGGAACAGTTGCTTATATACGTGCAACGACACCTGATCTACAGATTGAAACAATTTTTGTTGCTTCTAAGAACAGAGTAGCCCCTTTGAAAACCTTGACTTTGCCTAGATTAGAGTTAATGTCTGCCTTATTATCTGCAAAGCTTAGTAGTAGTATCCTTAAAGCTCTGAACTTTAAATGTCCTTGTTATTT
>JAPMOQ010025704.1:1862191-1899178 GCA_026543055.1 Argiope trifasciata
TTATACTTTATAATTATAATTATCTCTAAAATTTAATTATCATTAAGTCTATTCTGAAGTTTGGATATTAGAATCATAATTCCTATCAAATTCAACAACATCAATTTTTAATTATAGTTCATCTTTTGATAGGAATTATAATTGCAATAATCATAATTCTATCAAAAGAAAACAATAATAAATTTGTAATTATTATTTTCTTTTGGAAATATCGCACGTAGTCGTAATCTTTCTGCGATTCCAGAATATTATATAAGATTTTATATAAAGACTTAGTTTCTCCAAGTTTAATAATAAAATATAACTATTATAATTTCATTAATAAAATTTAAAAACTAATGAAAAATTCAAAATACAACAATTTTATGCTGATATTTTTATACTATTTCATTATTATAGATAATCTAGGTAAACAATTTTCATCTTTCTTCTAGGTTTTCCTAATAAACCTCGTTTAAAAAAAATGTAATAATCAAAATGAAAAAATGCTAAAATATTCACTACTTGAAAGCTTGTTAATTTCATGCCATTTCAATTGCTCTTATTTCTTTCATTTCTTATAAACTTACATATTTTTCATTTTTACTATTTAATACATTATTATATTATTAGCTTAAATATTGTTCCAATACTTTTTTTTTTTACTCTTTCTATCAAAATTATACTCAATTTAGTAATTAAGTTTCTTTGTATGTTAAATAATAACTCAACAAATGTGTCAAAATATTTCAGAAACATTTTCTTTTATTATACTTTTAACAAGAATCTTCCATAAAGTTGATAAGATTGATAATTAATTTAAGTGAAATATCAAATTTCTGTATTATTTAATAAATCAAAAATTCAACTAAGAAAACTACATATTCATATGTACTTTGTTCTAGTATTGAGGCACTTACTATATTAAATCTTTAGAATTCTTCAAATTTATTTCTTTTTGCTACTTATTTATTATATATATATATATATATATATATATATATACGCAAGATGTCACAAAACTCTCGACCGCGGCTTTTATTCCTTAAACGTTGATAATAGACTTATGCTGCAAACTACAAAGTTGCAGGACAAAAGGTGTAAAATCTTATGAAGCCGATTAAAATTTTCAGGGCATAAATTTTTAAAATTACAAAACTTTAATTTTTTTGCAATTGAATTTGATAGAAATTTTCATTTTTCACAAAAAAGAAAAAAAATCCCTGAGTAAAATCCTTCCCAACCTCTTATAAGGTCATGTATATATGGGCGATATATTAGCATTTTATCGCAAAAATCTCAAAGATACGAAACTACGTAAATGCTGACTTAAACCACTTTTCGATGTCTGGATATGAGTTCATAAAGAGGACAAAATCATGTTGGATGTTAATGTTTTAGGGGCCGTACACAAATTAACAAAGAAAGTTTTAATTGAATAAATAAATATTTTTCTATCTATTGGTGCGAAAGTATTAAAAATTTGTAGAAATAATAACTTAAAGGGAAGATTACACGAAGAAAATATTACTTAAAAATTACATAAGTTTTTTTACAGGATCATTGACTGTGCTGTTTTTAAGTTATACTCTGTAATTTATGAAACAAAATTTTAAAGTATTATTCTGGAAAGCCTAAATTTCAAAGCTTGTGTTTAAAATTAATGATGCATTCCATATTTTATTTCCTAATGATGCATTCCCGAGTCGCGTAGTCTGCACTACAGCTATAAACGTTTGCATTTTAATTATGTGATTGACGCTTCTACAAATTTGCTTGAACAAATCTTTGAGAAATTTCATGATAAAATTCTAAAAATTTGTACATAATCTTATTAAAGGATGGGGCACATTTTATTCATTGGGAATTTTTTTGTACGGATTCTGTATAAAAATTTAAATTTTGTATTTTTTAAAGTTTAATACCCTGATCATTTTAGTCTACTTTTTAGCATTTTGTACCTTTTTTAACTCAAATTTCTAAGTTACAGCTTATGTCCATGAAGGAATTTAAGGTATAAAAACTGCTGCCAAAAATTTCCTTCTACTTTCACTAAAAGCAAATAAATTAAGATTTATTATAAGTAATCAACCATTTTATATTCGAGGTTTACAAGTGTTTTATCTTTTAGGGAAAAAAATCTGCTTAGTTCCAAATTTAATAGCCAAAGAAAAAAAATCTAGAGAAAATTTTAAAAGTCTCTTAATATCAATTGAAAATGCTGCTTTTCAAAGCGTGAATTCATTTCCATCTAAAGAATTGATACATATAATAATTATGTAAATACTCAAAATCTACTTTTCAATATGAAATATGCATTCGCCATGATATGTTTCAATTTAACTACAATTTCTTTTAAACAGAAAAATAGTTTCTAACCTTCACTTTATAGGAATTCTGTTAAAACTTTAAAAAAAATTGCAGTACTTTTAAGATTTTGGAAAAAGATAAAAAGAGATAAGACATATTAATTGATAGTAGTCCAAAAACAACTTCATTTTTTAAATGAAACAATTTTATACCATTGCAATACTGTTAACGACCTTCCATAAAAGAAACTGTGAGTACATAACGATTTTATTTCATAATTACAGGATATACAGCAATTAAAAGTCGATTACATTTAAAATCCTTTTATTTAGCATTTATTTACTTTCAGTGTCTG
This sequence comes from Argiope trifasciata, assembly GCA_026543055.1. Taxonomy (NCBI): domain Eukaryota; kingdom Metazoa; phylum Arthropoda; class Arachnida; order Araneae; family Araneidae; genus Argiope; species Argiope trifasciata. The sequence goes on from JAPMOQ010025704.1 coordinate 1,864,836, forward strand.
GAATTAATTTTTTTTGTGTCGTACAATGTAAAAAAAATCTCCACTTTATTAAAAGAAGGGGGATGACATTTTCTGAATTCCTGATTAAAACTGGTAAAATTAAAAGGACAAAAAAATTAGAAATACTTTTCATGTTAGAGAGTCAAATAAATATTTTTTTATAATGTACATAATTTATACTGTTTTAATACGTGAAGATTGTTGGTTGTCTTCTAAATATTACAAAGAAGAATCGAAAGATACCATTGGGTGAATAATTTTTTGAAATTTATAATCATTTTAACTTTTGGAATGCACAACCTTTTCATATTTATTCATAAGTTATTTGAAAATATTGGAAAAGTTCGAACTAATTTTTTTTAAGATGTTCAGCCCTAACTTGGTTATTCAAGACTAAAAGTTCTTGTAGAAAATGTATTCATTTTATGTCTGGTTATGTTTAGGATATATATATAATATAATGAATGCTTGTCTATGTGTCTCTTATTCCTGTCTAAACCGTTCATCCGACTGCGATGAAACTTGGTCAGCTTATTCTTTACATCTACAGGATGGCTATAGGGATGGTACAATTATCTAAAAAAAATTTTAATCGAATCTCAACCGCCTCTATTTACCAAGGATGAAACTCCAAATAACTCGCCGAGGTTACAATAGATTTTGTATAAATGCTAAATCCATGTTAAAGGTTAATAATTTGTAGCTGTAGTATGCAAATGTCATGCAACTCATTCTCAGAGAAAACAACTTTATTACAGATTATGCGAAAAAATATTGAGGAGACCAACATTGGGTTTTTAAATTTTAATTAAATTTTAGTGTTTTTCGCAGTAACTGCCAAAAATATTGTAATACAAATAATATTGCATCATCTTAATTTTCAAAACTTATGTTTTCAACTATGTAAAAGATTTTGTGGTATAAATATATTTTCTGTGTTAAATCAATTTAAAAGAAAATATTTTAATCGCATTTTCTAACATTAATCTTGAGAATTCTGAACGAATATTAAACGAATCACAAGATACAATAAATAATTTCTTTCATAACCGTTCTGAAAGAACGCCAAGTTTTACAATTCTTAAAGAATACACAAATCAAATATAGCTGTTAAAAATGTTTGTTCGTATTTTATTTCGATAAAGTATTGTCAAATCATTGAATGATTGCACTATATATATATATATATATATATATATATATATATATATATATATAGCAGAATACAGGCAAATTTCAATGAAACTGAGATTACTTAAGACTATTTATGCTACACTATAAACTCAGAAAAATTATATTCAGAAGATCGAAATTCATCTGGACAATTCTTAAGCTTTGTATCTGTAGTAAAATTTATCTTCTTTGGTCAAAATGGAAAATAGTTAATATGCTTTTCTTTAGTTAAATGTTTATGTGTGAAGAAAGGAGTAACACGATGAGGAAAAAAGATCTTTCCCAGACTTTAGAATAAGTCAATGACTTATGATTAGTCAATCCGTCATAAAAAGAATTGCGATTCCAGGATAATCGAACATTTATATATCACATTCATGACCTCCATCACAAGATAAAAGTACAAAAAGTTTCAAATGAAAAGGGACGAAACGTCGTTATATTGTAAACATTAACATATTTGCTTATGCAACTATGGGACAACGTAACAAGACATCTAAGGATGCAATTGGAGTCTTTGGCTTAGACAAGAGAGCATAGCCCTTATAAAACGGGCCGTTCAATTGACGTGGCAGTGCATGTGCAAACAGGGTGGCGTGCACATTGCAAAATTCGGCGATTGAGGAACAGCTCCGTATACTCCACAATTCCATCAAGAAAAGAAAAAAAAGAAAAAAACAGCTCTACTCTCGGAGGGTAGGGTTATGCTCCATAATAATCCGCTTCCACACGTCTCCATGATCACACACGTGGAACTGGCCAAGTGTAAGTGGAAGCAGATCGACCATCAGCCCTACAGCCTGGATACGTTAACACGATTTTCATGAGCTTCGCCCCTGAAAAAACATCTGATAGTGAAGCACTTTAACTGAAACGGTGAGCTCAAAGACGCTGCGAAGGACTGGGTGTCGTAACGGTCACAAGAATTCTGGGAACAGGGAATCCTTCGGTTCGTTAATCATTGGAATCAGTGTGCTCAGGCCTTTGTTGTTTACTTAGAATAAATTCTTCGTTTATACATAGTGTCATTTCGTACCTTTTCATTTGAACACGCGTTATATCTCTCAAGTGGCGTTCCTAGGTATTTTACTTAGTTCGATTTGACTTATCTCGATGATTTGTGTTTTATTAATCTAACCCTTTTTTGTGTTCGACATATCGATGGGCATAACTGAAGTGTTTATTATATGCTTCTTCGGAAATACAACCACTTGCCATATACCAGAGAGGTAGACGTAAGTGGAAAAATACTTTTTTACCCCTCTAAAATTGAGCAAAAGTACACTTTTTGACTTTTAAAATAAAAACCTAACTCAGCTGGAAAATAATGTATTTGTAAATATCAGCAGGCTAATAGTAGAAACGCGAGGATACACAAAACGGATAATGTCAATTATCTCAGAGCAGGGCAATTTAGATAGAAGGAGCGTAATCCAGACATTCACTATAAATGAAAGTACTATAGTACTTTCACAATGGCTACAAGCAGCCATCAGGATGCATTTTCACAAGATAAAAATCTTGAAAAATTAGAAGTGAATATTTTAACGCGCATTGCTGAAAAGTTTATAATAGACCAATGCATTGCTACACAAGCTTGGAAAGCTTATTTAAATGCAAATACAATAGTAAGAAATTTTGGCACTGGACTTTCAAACAAAACAGAAGTAGCAGCTGCCCAATGTATTGACTTCCTGTCTAAGAAAGATCGAAATCAAAAGGTTTGAAATACAGTAACTGAAGAACATGAATCTTTGCTTATTGCGGCTAAACGACTGTAATAAATGTAGATTATTGACAGACATTCGGAATGCTTCATTCTATTAATACTAAGCCCTCAAGCATATCATTTGCAATGGTGTAATGAACCTAAAATTGGGCATATTTTCCATGTATACACATTTTCATAAATGCATATATGCATTTTCTATATATGCATATTTTCTATTTATACATACACATATTTCTTCATTACCGATGTGAATCGTTCTAATTTTTGAAGCAAATATGCTCTTTAATATGAACGGAGGAAAGAACGTGCCTTCTACCCAATAACTTCAATTAAAGACAATGTTGAAATGTTTTTAAGAGAGGTTCAATGGCTTGAGATAGTAACACTAATATTATTGTTCCTCCCCATGCGTGTCTGGTTTGAGGCACTGAACTACTCCGGACGCATATCTTCTTCAAGCATGAAGGGTTTCACGCCCCTGAGATGTCCTAATGATTTCGCCTGCTTTAGTTTTATCTTCTCTTCATTCTGCTAATTTTTGTTTCCGTTCTTCCTTCCCTCTACATCAAGCGAGGTAGCTCTGCATTAAGAGTTCCAACTCTCCGTTAGCTTCTCATGGACAGCCAGGAAACTCCCATGCAAGCCTTAGTATTTTAACTTAATAAGATGCTAATCACCTTAGAGGCTAATCTACTATGTATCTACGAAAAGTACCACTTCTTGAGCTTGGCATTACGAATGATCACTGATCCCGGGAATAACTCGAGCATAAAGGTTAGAGATTCCGGATAAGCTCCGAGTCAAGGGTTAAGGCTGTGTGGGGTCTTCTGGCTTAAATCCCAGAATACAATTTCGTGTGGGTGAAAAAAAAATTCTTCTTGCAGTGGATAATAATACTCCCATTTTTCGGAGCAGCGATTTTTCGACTTACTTCATAATTTATAGAATGTCTGAAGATAAATAATTTTTTCATAACATGTTGCCTTTTCTAGCCAAAAAGATATTTTTCAAAATATAGGAGAGGTCAGATCCAGAAAGAAACTTTGATCTGGGGAGTTGCTGGTTGATTGTAAATTTTAAATTGTCTACAGATTAGACCAGAACTCCTTGACACGACAGACTCTGCCTTCTATCCGTTGTGTAGAAATTAATCATAACTGCACCGACAGCACTGAAAAGGGGAAATGTGTTAACTGCAAGGGCAAACACATTTTATTCTCCTGAATAGTATTGCCTGGAATCATATAAAGCAATGATTCTCAACCTGTGGGGCGCCCCCCTAGGGGGGCGTGGGCACACTAATGGGGGGGGGTACGAGCATATCCAAGAGAAAACGTTATTTAAAAAAATTGATTAAGTGACTGAAAGGAAAGAACACACACACACATACAAAATAAAACACATTTCGACATATTTAATAACTAACTTATTAAATTAAAAACAAATTTAATAATTATTAGTGACTTCCTTGGGCCTGTCTTGCAGAGTAAAGTTTTTCGAATGAGGGTTTAATATTAGAAATAGACACTGTCAGTTCTTTTTCTATATTTAGCTGATATCTATATTTTGTCTTCAAAGAAGCCAACGCAGAAAATCCAGTTTGACAAAGGTGAGATGTTGAAAATGGTAGCAGAATGCGAAATGTCCTTGTTTTTAGTGCAGAAAACTCATCATCCACTCCTGCTCAAAATTCAAAGAGTGATGTGTTACTAAATTGCCTTTTGGTTTCGCCGCTTGCCGTGAAGTCTATGAAGGTTTCTTCCTATTCAATTGAGAGTTCTTCGGGAGTATTTTGAAATGGATCCCTCACCCACTTGTAGCTTGATATCAGTTTATCGTCAGCAAGAAAGCACTTTTTAAAATTATTTGCTAGCATTGCTAAATGATTTTCAATGGTTACAAAATCAACTTTTACATGTTGTTCTTCAGCCTTGTAAGTTTTAATATAATCATTCAAATTTGCAAACATTGTTAAGTTTTCTTGCTTTAAATTTCAGCTCCACAATTCCAATTTCCTGCAAAAAGCATTAACTTTATCACTCGTATCCAATATATGTGTATTTGCACCTTGCAGTTGAAAATTCAAGTTATTTAACTTCTTGAATATGTCGACCATGTAACTCAATTTCATCACAAATTAACTATCGCAAAAATTCTCAGCTCCCGGTCTGTTTTCTTCTTCTAGGAAAACGGCGATTTCTTCTCTTAATTCATAAACACGTTGCAAAAATTTCCTTCGTTATAATCATCTTGCCTCGCAATAAAATAGTAACGCTGAATGTACTGCACCCGTGTCTTTACAAAGTACGGAAAGATTCTTGATTTCAGGGGTCTCATTTTTATATAATTTACTACGGTTACAACCGTAGTTAACACAATATTCAAAGCAGGACTCATTTCTTTGGAAGACAAAGCTTCATTGTGGATCATGCAATGTGTTCAGACGCACTGTGGCAATTTTTGTTTCACAAGTGCTTGCATACTTTGCAATCTTCCGAACATAGAATGAGCACCATCGCAATTTTTCCATTCTATGTTTGCCTGGTTCATAAAATTATTTAAGATAGCAAATAATGCAAGTGTTGTTTCTTTGAGTTCTATTGGTTTGCAGAAAAGTAATTCTTCTACTACTGACAAATCATCACAAAATCTAACATAGGCAATGAAATGAACATCTTTATTACTATCTGTTGCCTCATCGAGTTGTATTAAAAACAATTTGTCACGTAACTTCGACAGAAGCTGACACTCCACATCTTCAGCTATATCAGCAATTTGACGGGCAATAGTATCATTTGAAAGAGGTATAGACTGCAATTGTTTTGCAAAATTATCTCAAAACTTAGTTTCTACAATCTCAATTGCAGCTGGCAAAATAAGCTCTTCATCAATAGTGTGAGGCTTTTTACATCTGGCTATTTTATATGAAACTTTGTAAGAGGCAATTAAAGCTTTTTCATTCACAGACAAAGTTTTTTTAAACAATGATTTTTGCTTTTCATATGATTTTAATTTTAATTCGAAGAATTCTCTTGGTTTATTTACGTACTCACTATGAAGCGTTTCCAAATGTCGTTTAAGTTTATTAGGTTTCATGCTGTCTGCCACCAACATTTTTGAGCAAAAGATACACAGGGGCCTTTCTTCTTTATTTACTTCAGTACTAGTGAACCCAAAATTTAAGTATTCTTGAGAATATTTTCTTGATTTTATTTTTGGAACCACGCTCGTCTGTACTTGTTGTTACTTGTCTATCGTCTAATGCTCGCTTACGCCTACTTAAAAATTTATCCATGATTCTGCATAAGTCTGCTGCCGTGAATATTTAATACGGTGAATTGCAATTGCACAAAAATATATATAGCATACATATTCAGAATAGATTCAATAGCGATAGAAAAATCGACTCGAATGAGATTGTCTGGAATTGAAATTGGCGTCATAGAACTTTCTCCTTCTCCCTTTGAGAAAACGTTTGTTCACATCTGCGCACGCTCCTAATTTAACTTTTAAGCTGACCAGACAAATTCCAGACAAATCGAAACTTCTGGAGAAACCGAGAGAATGACCGATATGGAGGGACACAAGAGTAATAAAAAGGCATAGGATTCTTGTTCTTTCAATGCTGAGGATCGATGTTGCAAAATGTCAATAAATTTCCGTATTCTTGGTAATTTGTAAAGTTTAAAATTAAAGTTGTAATGTATGTTTAGCGCCAAAATACTCAAAATACATTATTATTGTATACATTTTACAGTTTGATGATAGTTACAGTTTACTGATATAAAGAAAGTAATTTCAACAAAAATCAAAAATTGGATTTTTTTATCGGGAGGCACGGAAACTCTTAAAATCTAAGTATCTGCATTTGGAAGTACTTGCGCTTCTGCCGTTAAAAACTTACCTGCAATAATATTTATACAATTGACACAGCTGATATAACTTCCAGTATAAATTTTATATAATCTCATCCTACTCCAAAAGCACCTATTTTTAGTTATATTTCAAAGTTCTTCCCTATCTGATGCAGCAAATTGTGAAGCCATATCCATCTGCACCTGATATAACAGGAATTAACTAATAATGAATCGATAAAACTTTAAAAAGATTCTTTTGTTAAAGTCAATAGCCTCACTAATGCAAAAAAGTTCAAAAATTTATGCGACAACCACAAGTTTAATTCTTACTTTTGTATCACTAAAATTTACAGAGAAAATAACAGCACATAAACTTTAAAAACAAAATCACCTTATGTTGATTTTCCATGTACTTGTTCAACCTTGACTAAAGGAAAAAGTGTTACAATCTCGAGATTCAGATGCAGATGACGACCTTCAGTAGTTAGAAAGGCGGCACATTAGAATAAGACATTTGAAATCTTGGAAGATCTAATTGAAATTCTTTGACCTCCACTCTCTATTAAACCTAAAAAAGAAAGGGAAATTGTATCATATTTACAAAATCCAAAAACCGAAGGCTTTTTTTTTTGTCGTAAATGTTTTGAGCCCTCCAAGTTTATCTCTCTCATTAAATCACTTGTTAATATTTCATCTAATGTCAGGTATTAAATTTACTTTAATATTAAATTTTTATGCCCAATATTTTAGAATTTTTAAACATATTCGCAATTAGGTATTCTTAACATATTTAACCTTAATATTTCTAATTATGAGCTAGCGATTTTATTTAAAAGATTCTTCCAATTAATTTATAACAAGAATTTTTATTCTTTCCTGATTTCACTAAGAGTTATTACTAAAAGATTTTTGAATTTTGGTTCTTTTTTATGCTATATGGATGTATTTTCAAACCGTTCCTGGTTAATTTACCATAAGTTAGGAGCAATATAGTCAGAATTGGCTCTTACACTAAGAAAAACCCTAACAACCAACCAACTAAACGGAGTACCATAACTCCACGCAATGCATTTTAAAAACAATATTGTATGATTGCATGGTAACTAGTGGCTCGGGGACATTTAATGAGTGAGAATATCATCCAGAAAGATTAGGCAGCTTTCTATCTTGATTTAAATCTAATTAAATATGTTTTATAATCTTGCTGGGAGATGTTTGATGGAGCGATCATTCCCCGTAGACCAACAAGCAACCAACACAGATATTTATTGGGGAATGTGTATTCTTGCCCCAGAAATAACAAGATAATGTTGTTTTCATTATGATCATATGGTACAAGTAATCCATTGTAGAGAGTGAAATTTATATCTCTTAAAAAACAAAAGTTTCTGACTTTCTACCTCGACCAGATAATGTTTTGCACCTCTACCTTTTTGCCAATAAAGTAGTTTTTGCTTCATTCATACATTAGTTAATAAAGTAAGACGTGAATATTCATTTATTTCCTAAGTGTTCATCATTTCAATATTTCATTATATGTCTGCAGCATGAATTTTATGTTTTCAATTTACATTTTGCAGAATTACCAAGCCGAAAAGTTAATTCAGTTTCATACACTAGTGTATTTCCCATTATTAGCAGGAATCTGCTTCTGTACATGTACGAATCATTCTATTTACCCCTTTTTTGCATCAATCTTTATATAATTACATTCTATATAACATTCATCAATGTGAAGAATTTTTTAGCTGAAATATTCTTAACTTTCAACAACGCTATAGTTTGCAGTAAATTGGCATTTCATATTAATCCCATAATAAATTTGAAATGTGTTTTGTTGATTTACAATTTAATAAAAATTTGTATTTCAATTAAATTTTAAGAAATTTAGAGCTCATTCGTAAAATTTAAATAAGATTTCTAAGAATAAACTTTCATTACATTTTCTGACTGGCGAAATTGTTTACAAATAAAACATGGTTGGTGTACATATGTATATGCTTGTTTTTTCTGCTCTCTATTGATGATGAATTTTCAGATCCTTAGCTATATTCTTCAGATTTATTTCCCAGAAATTAGATTTACAGAATTAGAGTACTCTAACCATTAAGAAAAGGAATAATAAAAATAATAGGCTATTAAGACTACTACTATAACTACTTTGAAGCAATGTATACGCTTGAATGAAATACTGAGTTTTGAGAACGGAACAACAACAAGATTGATTACGTTGAACTCGTACTTAAACAACTACTAAACGGATTGTTTATCCATGCGAATTAAATACTGCTAATGATTCGTTATGTTTATTCTTTATCTTTCTTTATTCAAATAGGTAATTTGAGCTTTACTTCAGTTGGTTTGAACTTATTTTTCATAAGCATGAGAAGCTTTCCCTTCATTTATTTTTGAAGCTTAGAAGAATATCTGAATTAAAAATACAATTTTTTCCGATTCTCAGTGGTAAACAAATGGTCTTTTTTAAAAATTTATTACTGAAATATTTCAAAAAATTTCGTATACAAATGGAAATTATAATTTCTTGATTTCTTTTTATGCTATTGTTCTAGTATTTTTGTAGGTTTCTTCTCTTAATTATTTTAATATAATCATATTACTTGCAAATATTTTGATTTCAACAGTGAGTTTTAAAAAGTAGATCAAACATTCATTTAAAGAAAAATAATTTTCACTTAGCAAACAACAAATAATCCAAAAGTTTCCAAAATTTTATATGCGAATAAGAATTTCAATTTCATGGCATTTTTTTTTCTTTTTTTGTAATTGATAACTCTGAAAGATTTTTGTATATTTTTGTATCATTGTTCTTCTAATTATTCCCTTCTTCAACTTCATCTAATTGTGTCACTTGAAGTTATTTACTGCATGGGTTTTATAAACTAGATTATATATTAATCAAAAGAAACATTTCATTTTTTATCTGTACAAAACGTTCTCTTTGTACGAATTAATACAAAAAGTTCTGGAAATTTCATACACAAACTAAAATTTTTTTTTACCACTTCTTATAGATAAAATATATCCGCAGAGCCAGCTTTCTAGGGATGCGGCGGGTGCTATGCACCCTGGGCCCGCGACTGAGGGGGACATCACCGTGATTCAAAATTAAAATCGTATTCTGAACAATAATAATGTTACATACACTAAAAGTTTGTTTCCATGTTGCTTCCATGAGCATCAACTGACGCTTTTATTACGGAAAGTTCGTAGCGATATCTATAAAATGGCGGGAAAAGTTCATTTAGGAATAAAGAAATCCCCTTCAGACATGTTATAACAGAGCGGCGTGTTCGGCGCCCAGAAGTCGAGGCTGAGGCTATTTTCAAATGAGTTTGTAAATCATCAGCAATATATTTTATATGTTGATCTATGCATGTTTATTTATATTAAATTGTTCAAACAAAAAGTAAAACGATGATAAATTATGTTATCAACTCCTAGCAATGCACAATTTGGAAAGAACTACTATAGCGACTAAATTTATGTTCGACTGTTGATAAAATAAATCCAAATTAATATAAGTAAGGGAACTGCATGTCTTAAATAACTATTTCAAAGAGTTGTACATGTGATTTTTTAGCGTGTAATAATCTTCACTTCGTGGAACGCACGAAATAATAGGGGCGCTTAATAATGGACATTTTTTAAGTGTAATCGAATTACTAAGTAAATACGACTCTGTCCTTATGGATAATATAAACAGAATTTAAAAAATCCACAAACTAAACTGTCAAGGATTTAGTTCATATATTGCATAATTAAATTATTCCTTCCTAATTAAATGAAGTTCCTAACAAAATTAAAAATTATGTAAATGCAGCTACGCTTTACAATATCTAAATGGATTTGATTTCTGATATTTCTCATAAAAATCAAACCAATTTTTATTAGATATATAAATTTTGAAGAGAAAAGATTAAATATAATTAGTCCTTTCAGGGCTTATTGAAAGAATTGTTGTGACTGGAGAAGGACTAAAAAAAGATTATATTCGGAAATATTGAGTTTTATTTAGATATTATAAATTGTAGTGGACAGGCATACGACAATGGCAGAAACATGAAAGGTAAATATAAAAGAGTAAAATCAAGAAAACTTTCTCTATTTTTCTCATGCAATCTATGATAAGCCAAGTACACACATAATCTTTAAATTTGCGGATTTGTGATGTCGTTTCCAAGAGAATAGATCACATTTAATATTATTTTTGGTTATTGCTTTATTTGTATTGCTTATTTCCTACATCTATAAAATGATGGAAAAATCTACAAAGACATTTAAACATTACTCTTATACCATTATGTAACACTTGTCGGAAAGCCAAAATAGATGCGGTTGAAGCAGTGTACATACAGTTTGAGTAAATTTGTAATGCTTTAGAAGAATTTATTGATGCAAATAACAATATTGCAGCGGGTCGGAAGCTAAAAATCTATCGGATTAAATAAAGAAATGACATTTATTTTATGTTCAATAGAATGGTTTACAATATTGTTCAAAATTATCTATTAATAAATACTTCGATTAAAAATAATTGGCTTCGACATAGTTAATAAAATTAAAGCTGAAATCCAAAATATAAGAATGAAATTTGTCTCATATTCAAATGGGGCAAACGCGACAGCACGCAAATTGAATCTTTCAGAACATTTTCTTGAAAAATGAATTCGAAAAAGGAAAAAAAAAATATTTTGAAACAGCAGAAGATGAAATTGTAGAAAACTGGGTTGAGGAATATTGATGTTATTTTTTTTAATTCTGTGATGGATGCTGATACTGTAAAGATATAAACTAGATTTAAAAGTATTTCAAATTAATCACTGACACAAAAACTTTAGAAAAAAATTAATTAGGAAATTGTTCTAAAAACTTCGTAACGTTTTATAATAACGAAAGCCTATGTAAATGAAAACCTAATTCAAATAGTTATTTTGCAATTTGGTTTCGGACTTGATTTTGTATGAAAAGGATGTAAATAATGTTCAATACATATTGCAATATATATTAATTAATAATTATAATGATTTATTTCTAACTGTAATAACTGTGTTAAAAAATTTCTTTACAATGCCAATTTCTATTATAAATGCTAAACCTTCTTTCAGCATACTAAAATTAATAAAGGATTATCTTCGGTCAAGCATATGCTGCAATGCTTAAACGCTCTTGCTATACTAAGTATCAAAAAAAATTGGAAGTTTTTTAACATTCCTGGAGTAATTAATAACAAAAACAAAATCGCGCATTAAATAAATATGCAAATGTTCATTTTTTTTCTTTACTTTCTAAAAATTTAGGACCCCTTCATAGAGAAGGCAGGCTCTGGATATTCTTATGTGATTTTTAAGTAGTTTTCTTGATTATTTCCTACACAGATCTAGCTAAACCAAGGAACCGAGTGATCCAAATGTCAGAATGAACTTTAAAAATGAATAATTCGAAAACGAAGAAAGATAAAAAAAAAAGACGTGGTTTGCAATAAACGGATGGAAAAGAAGCCGGATTTTGTGTGGTAACGGAACAAAAACAATTCTGTTGAAAACCAGCAGATGGAGATTTTGGATTTCTGATGTAGGATTATACAAAACAAGAAACGATAAATGAAGGAGAAACTGCAATGGGTAATCGTAGTCGAAGCTTATATGCATCGAAATGCTGCCCATATTTGAGAAACCCTTCTTAGTTAAACTGTATTTAAGAATTCGGAAAGTCCCTTTGTGACATGGCGAGCATATTTCTAAATGAAGAGTATGCGATATAGCAGAGAACCAATGAAGTCTTCTGCATTGAACTTAATGATGAAGAAATTTGAAGCTTCAAGCTTCTTTGACGTCATGTCAAGGAAGTTGACTCCCCTCAGCAGCCGCTGCTGCTTCCACGACAGTAGAGTGAACAGTACAATCCATGTCAGCGGTTTCTGCATATAAGGAGCGCAGTGCTCGAGAAATTTCGAGGCAGATAGAATTTGATTACGAAAGAGTCTGGAAAGCACAGCGAATAACTCTGAAACGGTATCCCTACAAGTTACAACCTAACCAAGAATTGAAACCTCCAAACTTCGACTCCTGCTAAGATTTTGCGAATTTGGAATTCAATGAGATAGAAGAGCAGCGTGACTGGCTTGCTTCGGACAGATTAAGGTGCTGGATTGGTGCTGTTAACACATACAATTGCCGAATGTGGACCACAGAAAATTCACATAAATTAATTGAGGAAACCTTGACACAGCCTGAAATGACTGTCTGGTGTTCGCTGCTGGTTTCATAATTAGTTCATTTTTTTCACCAGAAAGCCACACAGACGGGTTTCAGAATAGTTTCTGTCATTGTTCAGTGATATTACAGAACAACATCATTCCTGAGCTGCAGGCGAGACATGCACTCCTAACAGTCACTTTCATGCAAAATGGAGCACCATCTCATATTTTTCTGAATCTGCAACGCTTAACATTTGGAGAGGATCTTTTAATACTTTAATATCGCATTGCCTCCAAGATCTCCCAATCTGACACCCTGTGACTTTTGACTGTGGGGATTCTTGACACAAAAAGTGTACCACGAAAAACCGGCACCACTAACAGAGCTGGAAGATGACATCCGCGAAAATGTGTCTGCCATAATGCAAGAAATGCTACTAAATACTGTAGTGAATCGTTTCACAGCTGTGCTTCTAAATTATGGACAACTCATTAAACATTCAACTAATAAACTATAGTAAAGCTTACTTGAAATTTGTCAACATTTTTTCTTTTGTAAATCATCTTTTTGTAAAATAAATAACTATAGCGCCATTTGTTGTCTCCAACAGAACTTTTTTTTGTTACCACACAAAACAAGGCTTCTTTTCCATCTATTTAGTGCAAACCACATCTTTTTATCTTTATTCCTTTTCGAATTATTTGTTTTTAAAGTTCATCCTAATTTTTGGATCACCCGAGACACAAATAAGTGGCATGTCGAAGAATTTTATTTTTTTCTTTTCTAATTATTCAAAGTTGAAGGTTTGTGGCCTTTCAATGTTTGATTAAAATATTGCACAGAAATCCCAGTTCTTTTTTAACGGATATTAATAAAAAATAAAATTTCAATACGATATAAAATTGAAGTAGCAAAAACGTTACAAGCCTTTTCTCAAAAATATCCTTAAAGGGAAAAAAAGAACACAAAGACATGGATAGTTCGAAAATATTATAATCCACCCTTTGACATTCATTGTTTATAAACCTAACGATGGCTCACATTCATTAAAAATCCTATTTTTAAGCTATTAACATAAGTCTAATAATTAGCATTAATGTCTTTTTAACTGATATTAATAAAATTTCTTTGTGAAATGAAGTAGCAGAAAATAAACATTTTCACAAAAATTTCCTGAAAAAAAAATACAAAAACATGGACGATTCAAAAATATCATAATCCACCCTTTGATATTCAATGTTTTTTTAAACCTAATGATGGCTTAAATTCATTAAAAAATCCTATTTTAAATCCGTTAATAAATTCTTTGTTAAAACATTTCCAAATTCGCAATGAAACAGTGTAAACAATTTATTTCTCTTTATAATTAACTACTTATGCTTTCATGAATTTCAGATTATTTCGGAATATTACTTATGAAAATAATAGAATTTCCGAAAAGAATGATCTTGGAAATTTTATTATCCCTTATTTTATTTTTAATTTTATTTTTTCATTCGTCCCATTTAAAGCATATTTTGTGAAGCTAATGCAAAGACACGTAAAAGAACAAAAACTGATTCAGCTTTCCAGATACAGATTGTTGAGAAATCAGTTTTACTTAATTGAAAAATCGAGCCAAATCTATGATCTTCCTTTATCATTGTTTTATCAAAGTTTTAGAAGACGTAATAATATTATTATGCAACAGATAGATTTCAAAATTCATAATCAAAGTGAATGGAATAAAAATAAATGCCTCCTTTATTTGTGGATTCTCCTTTATTTTCGATTTAGAGCATGTAATCCTATTACTTGCTCTGAAAATCCCAAAAAAAATTCCTTTTAGAATAAATATATTTTGATATAATTGTATAATAATTTATTCAATTATAGTCACCAAACTTAATCGAAGATCATTTTGTCCATTCTTTGATATAATTTACTTGGGAAATATTTACGTAAACATAGGAGGCAGACTGAAAAATACAGTAATCAATCATTGACTTTTAAAATAAATATAACATAGAGAAGATATATAATATTGTTACGAATTCTTAGTTTTTTTTTCTTTGTAGAGTAAGTCTTCTGGTAAGTGTGATAATTTTTCAAATAACTTTAATAGATACTCAATGGATATTGTATCAATGACTCCATACCTAAGATGATAATGTTGGTGGTAATAGTGATCACAATAAAAGACGCAGGATTTACACCTAAATTTTATTCGTATCTCAATTAAGAGGGGAGAAATGCTATATTTCTAGATGCTTCTTTGTCCAGTCCAGAAAATTAAAAAAAAAAGTGCGTCAGAGTTGAAAGGCTATTGACTTGAGTCGACCTCAAGCTAATAGTAAAGTGAATTCCTTCTGCATTTTGTACAATTACAGTTGTTTATTACTGATTTTCAGCTGGTTTACTATTGCTTACTACAATTACTCTTTTTGTATATGCTTCATCTTTGTTTTGTCTGTATTCTTCACTTTTTATCGAATAGAGAAATGTTATAAGCTTTTTGGTGTCTTAACCAGGCAATACAGTGGATGACAGATTGTTTCTAGGTTATTTTAGTAAATGTATTTAATAACAAATAAATAACATTTATGATGTTTAAGCAATAATCTTTTATATAAGTTCAAGAAATTAAAAAAATTCTTATGAATAATTTTGAGCTAATTTCTATATATTGTGTTAATACAATAGAAAGGAAATAGTGTATAAATATTTGAATAGTAAGAAATGATTGTGTATACAGTAAGTAGTTGCGTATAAAGGCAAATAGTGTGTAAAGGAAATAGTTGAATTTTAAAGAAAAAAAAACATAACTAATGTTCACTTTTCAGTTTTATAACCATCTGTAAAAGTTCCATCTAAGAAACCATGTTATGTGACTCAATCATTTTCATAAAATTGAAAAAAATCTTTAATAATATTAGAAATACATAGCTTAATGTATTGTAGCTTTTGAGATTGCATAAACAATTAATTTATCATTGATTTTTTTTAATTATATGTATGTGCCAGAGAAATTGGACCGTTTCTTTTCTAAATATGATTGAAAAAATTGTTCTGTGGGAATTAAGTCAAGTGATGCTGTACACCATGTAAAACAGTGATTGATACTAATAATAAAACTCTTGCCATAATGATTTGTAGCAACTATGTTAAGTCTGGCAATTTGTCTTATTATGATAAATGAGAACCTTTTTCCAAGATTTACTTTTATTATTTGATCCACAACCAGTATTTTTAAAGATTAATCCAGATGTTATAAAAACGAATGTCTGATTTATTTTTTTTAATTAAAGAGATGAAGTAATTCAATAATTTATTATGCAATTAAAAAATAGAATTCTTTTTAATTGGGAATGATAACAATTGCACGTAATTTAGCCAAATTTTGCAAAAGATTTTCTGCAACAGAAACAAAATCTATTCACTACATTTTTCTACATAATTAATTTACTATTTACTAAAATCCTATATTTGCATATTCATGTGAGTTAAAATAACAGAAAAAAAAAGAGCAGTCCAATTAAGGCGTGATAATAAAAGCAAACAAAATAAATTGCTCCATAGTTAATTTTTCAAACGAATTGCTGTTTTATTCTTTTAATATGAAGCAAAATGAATACATTAAAGATATTAGAAAAGAATAATTATCTACTTAACATGATTTAAAAATTCCACATCACACAAAATCTCGTTAACCACTACTTAATTAATATTCGACATAATTTTATAACCAAAAATTAATTAATATAAATTGATTCATTAATTGCCAATTAAGGTAGGGAACTGAGGAAACAAACAAATGTTCCCAGACACATCGACAGAATTGAAATTATTCATTTATGCGAAAGTTGGATGTATTCCAGACTTGCTTTTAAAAGTTAGAATCCCCAGAGAATTCCGGACGCCAATCTCAAGAAAATTAAATTAATTCACAGCACAACTGAAATGAGGGGCACATGTCATTAGGCACAACTAAAAGAACAACAAGACTGGAAATGTCTTGAACATAACTTTCAGATATTTCAAAATGATGATAAACTTCATTGTTCCTTCCCTTCTTAAGGGACAGATCTAAGTCAAGATGGCCGAAATGCAAATCCTAGAGCGGTGCAATCGGTCCGTAAATCTCCATGGACCAAATGACACATCCATAACTGGAAAATGGCTGCCAGACCTGCCGACACGGCCACAGTTAATTTCTCCCTTGGTCTTTATCCTACATTATAGAGACGTGAAAACTGGCAACACCATGAAATATTTATGCGATAAAATATCTATTTATATTCAGGAAATGTCTCGGAGCCAAATGCTTTAAAATAGGGGGATAAATTTGGGCATGTATGTAACTGTTATTTGTATTTAGAGGGCTAAGAAATCTTATCGAGAGCGTAAATGTATTCAAGACTGAGGATTATTAACTTTGCTTCCCCATCTGCTTGGAAAGGAAAGGAAAGGAATTGCTGCATCCCTTTGATGAGGATTTGAAAACTGAATTTCACGTAATGGTTTTTTAATCGTACATTTTAAATACCCAAAAGAAAACTAAATCGTTGTTCATATTTAAAGTTTAGCTTTTAGATGACTTTTATAAGTAATTTAATTTGTTTTTAGAAAGGATGTTGGACATCCAAATTACTTGTGCAAGCTAGAATTTTAATAACACTTTTTGACTTTGCATAAAACTAGAAAATATAAATCATGAATGAATTAATTTCAAAATATCGTAAAAGATATATTTTGATATTCCAGTGATGAATTATTGTTTATGGTATCCCTCAACATTCAAATTAAAAATATTATTTCAATTCAATTCAAAAGTATAAAATAATTCAGGATAGATAATTTAAAAGTTTATATAATCCTTCATCAGTTTTCAAGAAAAGAAAAGGGATTAAAGAAAATACTGCGTCTTTTTGATGAGAATATGGAAATTAAATTTTAGACTATAGCAATTTATCAATCAACTGGGATATTTTAATATGTACTTGTATCATAATTAAAGGCAAACATTAAAGGTATTTACAAACTCAAGAAGCATTTCCCTTTAAATTATACAAAAGAATATAAAATTAGATTGGAGTATCAATATATATATATATTAATTGTGAACTAAATTTGGGTAAAAGAGTTCTTTGTGAATTTCGTGTATCATTTTATGGATAAATTTAGGAAATAAATGATTTATTTAGTGTTTAATTTTAAAAAATATCAAAATAATCTGATCATTTATCATTAATTCAGATTTTGCAAGTGGTAACTGAGTTACATCAATGAATCTTTGATCCATGATCTATCAACGATCTTTGATGCGCAAATACAATAATATTTGAGAATGAGTATTACAAGTTTTTGTGCATTATTTCTTATTCTTGGAGATAAATTCAAAATATTAAAACTGTCTACCCCTTATAGATCAATGCAGGAAAATTCATTGCAACCTTCGTATTCAATTTTACTGAGTAATTTTCTTTTAGAGTAAAAGAGCTAGAGCTTTTATAACCAAACTATACAAAGATTTTACATTGAATAATTTTTATATCAAACCTTATTTATTACGAATAATTCCTTTCACATGACAGCAAAATAAGGAAGTCTTCAAAAATAGTAACTTATGAAGATAAAAGAAAGACACTGAAACTTTCTCTAGTTTTACAATACAAGTCTTTTAACTTCCAGGCTTCATGGTTAGGCACGACAAGCAATTTTAATGGCATGCCACTGGAGGAACAGTAATATTATTCTACCTAACTGCACGGTGGGACGTTTTATAAAAATATTCTGTCCAGGTGATGTATCAATTTTGCATTTATTCTTTGTAGGCTTCCGAAGCAGGAAACAATCCCCTAGATGCTGTCGGTAATCTATCACTGGAATCTCCTCTTGACATTTTCCCCTTTTTCCTCAGGCGACTCAACTCTCTCATGACTGCTCCACTTCTTTCTTGAACATAACTCAATCTTCTCTCACCATTATATTTTCTTTAGTCGTAAAATCTTTTTTTTTTCAATGTTTATTCCTCCATAGAACAGAAATTGCTCTCTGAGGCCTCTAAAATCACTTAGTACTTTCAAATAATTTTTTTACATCTCCTGCTTCCCAATACAGATAAGTTAAAACAGCAACTTTATGAAATATTTCCTTGCTCCAATGGGAAAAAAAAACACAATTTTAAAATACCCTATGCCAATCTTGAAGACCCATTATAAAGAATAAATATCACAAACAAAATGTCTCTTAATAACACCATTAGAGAAATTAGAATAATTTTAACTTAATTGATATTATAAACAGACCTTTCAAGCTTTAGAATACAGCTTAAGAATCAAGCTTACCTTCGGCCTTTCAAGCTTTAGAATACCTTACAACCAAGTCTCCCCAAATCATTCACAGATTACCTGGCATAATTCAAGAAAATTAAATCAGAAAATTTGCTTGGTATGTTCACCAAGACACTCACAGATACTTCGGAATTAAAAGAAGGACGATCACGAAATCACACCCATTGCTGGAGTGGATTGTTTTAGAAGATTTAATTTCTCATTATTAGGAAATCTCACGAAAGAAAAGTAGTCATATTTTCCCAAATAGCAAATATCAAGAATCTATTGGCGATATTCTCAAGATGTTCTCCCTTACTCCATGGCTCAAAGACTGTAGAAAAGATGCCATAATTACATATGTTTTAACACGGATGATTATTAATCCATCTCTGTTGAATAGTTTTGATCTACACTGCTTCCAAATTTGTAATTATGCAAACAATATTGAAGGTATCATCTTGTTTTATTCCAAATACGCAACTTATAGATAAGACATTTTTGCAAAACTTAATATTGAACTTCATTCTTGCTCATCATGCTGAGAGGTTTTTCAAAAAGCTGTTTCTAATAGGCAGTATCTTCGAATCCTTCGAAAATCCTGGAATGTTTTTAATGCGACTGAATGCAAACTTTTGGCATTTGTGGATAACTACCTCTACTACCAAATAACTCATTCTCATCATGTTTTAATCAAACAATTAATGTTATAAAATTAAATTCATATTTTTTTACGACTTATGGCTTTAAATTTCATTCCATTCTTTTAGAAATTTCCGGATGTTTTTATAACTTGCATCTGTAGAAATGAATCTGAATTTATCTCAAATGCATCTATAAATTCTTTTAAAAAATGAAACATTTATTTCTGAATTATGAAATTTTTACCACCTATTTTCTTACAACTATTATCTCCAAAGTTATATTTACAAAAGTTTGTAGGCATTTTTTTTAATTCAGTACATAATCACTTTATTGGATTTCGTAAATTTTGTATCTGAAATAATCAAATTATTTTAAATATTATTGCACAGACCGGAATTCTTGTGTTTTTTCGCCATTAAATTTTCTTTTTCTACCATATGAATATGCCTTTTATCCTGTAAGCATATATTCAAAAGACAATTACTGGAATTCAAAACTGTTTGTGCTTTCTGGTTGCAAGTAGCACAGAATGTAGCGCAATATCGTTTGATATCATACCAAAAAATACAATATTATGTAATAAAGAGAATCTTGTAAGATATTAGTCTATTATCTGAGTATACTACTGCACTTTTCTATATGCTGCTTTTTTTCATTTGTATTTTATATCAAAACCATAAAATTCTTTCAATTTAAAATGCTTAGTTAAAATTAAATATATGCCGGCGTCCTGGCATAGGGCTTGCATATCTTCCCCAATGATCTGGCTTTCGCTGAATCAGCGAAATCAAATTTTGTATACTTAAGTAATTTTTAAGTTATCGTGTTCATAAAAGCTTGTGAAAGTACAAACGAAAGATTGTCAACTATTAGTCAGATTTGATTCAAAATTTTACACATGTCTATATTTAAAACTGCAAATCTGTGTGCCAAATTTTATCCATTTAGTATGTTTCGTTTTGAACGAAAGATTTAATTCCAATAGATATCATTTTTGAAACTTATTGAAATTGTAAAGATTTTGAGTACTGATTTTATACCATCTGTCTAAATCAAGGAGTTTATGACTAATCGTGTTCATAGACAGACAAACTTAGTTTCAAAATGTCTATGTAAATTCACCACCATATTTTAATTTTATGTATTTAAAAATTATAAAACAAATTATATGTATTTTGAAAGAATGAAGCTAGTAAGTAATTATTTGAATGAATTGCTAATATCTTCAATATTAGGGAATTCATTTTTGCCAAAAATTCGTAATCATGATGCCAAATTGTCGCCAAGTCCAAAGGTTATTGATTCGCTTCCATTTAATATTCAATTAGAGTCATCTATAAATTTTTCAGGAGACTTACTATTTTAGAAAATGATATTGCAAATTCGTAACAATATAAAATGTATCTTTCCTGTGTTTGATACCATATATCTACTCATAATAAAAAGAAAAAATGTGTCTGTCTGTGTTAGCTCTGTTTGGGACAGAGCATCAGACTTAAAATATCAAATGTAGTGCATATACATTTTGGAAAGTGAAGATATGCATATTTTAGTGTGAAACTCACTTCATTATTGAAAACGCTTACATTGTTTGATGAGATATTCAATCAGCATGATTGTCTTCCTTTGTTAGAAGATAATAAAGAAATAATTGTATACATGTTTCGACTTGAAAAATCAGAGGTTTAAATATATTTACGGGAAAGATGATTTTCAAGTTGAAATGAAATGTATGCAAATTAAATTCTTAATGGTACTATGATAAAAATGAGCTGGAATTTATTAAGAAAGTTCCAGTTTGAAATAGGCAGAACGATTAATGATTATTAACACAGCAGTAATACACTACTCAAAACAATTAAAATATATTGTAAATCTTGTATAAAATAGCTGTATAAACGATTTCTTTTTGCATGAAATGGAAGAAGAAAGTCAAATTTGCAATTTTTTCTTGTTTGCAAACTTAGTAGTATGCAAATCTTGAGTTTGACTTGGAAGACGACGCTTTAGCGGCAGTGACTTTGATTTGGCTTTCAACTTAATGAAAGACAAAGTGGGAAAAGAATGATCGCCATTCAGCAAAAGGATTGTTTTGAGGAATGCGATGTTTCAATGAAAGTATTTAACTTAATCTGAAGTTTGGGGAGTTATTGAACGGTAAGAGGGATGACCAAACACAAGCGGAAGTAGCAAAAGCCATTGGAGTTTCACAAAGTGTGATTTCCAAGATTTCGAACCGTTTTTTGCAAACTGGAAATGCAGGTCGACGGTCAGTACTAGAACGTATACGTGCAACAATACCCAATGAAAACCGTTATTTAACTCTAACTGCTCGGAAACATCGAAATATGAATGCCTTTCTTCTTCAACACTTTCGCATGGCTACTGGCCCCACAGTTGCAATACAAACTGTCCGAAATCGCTTTCACACTGTAGATCTGTATGATCGCTAACCAATGAAGTGCGTCATTTTGACAGAAACGCAACATTGAGTCCTCAATGAGTGGGCAACAGAGCATTCGAAATGGAGGAGAAATGAATAGCGCAATATTCTTTTCTCTGACGAGTCCCGTTTTCTGCTTATCCTGATAAAAGACATATTTTTTCACCTGGAGGAAACATGGTATACGAAGCAATCCTGAATTAACGCATGAAAATATCATATTTGGCTATGGGGGAGCGATGGTCTATGCTGGCACCTCCATTGATGGACACGCCAATCTCTATATAATTCGAAACGGAGTTCTGACCAGTGGCAGATATAGGGATGAGATCCTGAAACATATTGCAAGGTGTATTCCTTATGCTGCAGTAACTTGAGATCACTTCATTTCAATGGACGACAATTGCGTCACATATTGCTAACTTAGTGAATGATTTATGTGTGGAAGAAGGAATCATACGAATGGTCAGCGTATCTTCCGGATATTTAGCCAATCTATCATGTTTAGGACATTCTCAGCACACGCATTGTTGGACGCTTACCACTCCCACAAACTCTCTTTTCAAGAACTAGAAAGAGATCTTCTGGAGTAGAAGGGCAAAATACCCCAGCCACTTTAACAGTCTCTTTGACTTGATATCCCAAAGGTGTTCACATTACTAGTCGTCTGGGTAAACCATACTCCTCACTAAAAATGATTTTTTTAGAAAACATCTTTTCTATTTGTTTTTATCATATACACAAATTGTTTTTTTTGCACCTAAATGCTCAAGAAAGTGCCTTTTTTTTCTGCCAAGCAAATGTCATTTTTATCTCATATAGCTTACTACATCTGTCAATCATATATGGATCATTCAAATAATTCTCCAGATGCAAGATCGACCCACAACCTCAACATCCTTTAAATGTTTTAAGTAGTTTGTCACAATTGGAAGTCTAAAATTAAAACTATATTACTACTGGAATCCTAGAGATTCCAAGTTTCAGGATTTTCTGTGGGGAAGGGAAAAAGGAAATATATTAATACTAAGTTAATCATATTGAAATCAAGCAAAATCAAAATTCCCAGAGATTTAAATGGTCGACAAATGATTCTTTCTAGGAAAATTGCTCTGTTGCAATTGTTCTACAGAGCATAAAAAATCAAATTGTGTATCTAAATAAATTAAAACTAAATTGCATTAAATCTTTTAACACTTATTATATCTAATGCACCGCTTTCTGTAATATATTCAATAAAATACTTTGCATCGCCTTTTAAAATGCAAGTGATATGTTTAAAATTTTCTTGGCTGGACTAAAGATAATTTTAAACAAAATATCAATCAAAATTTTAAATTAGATTATTCCTTAATATTGCACAGCATAAATAGTATTAAATAATAGCATAAAAAGAACTGTGTAATATGTTTATTCTACTCTATATATAGCTGAAATTTTGATCCACTAAAATTTTTTGAAGCCGTTAACTATCAACAGACCAATCAAATCAATTCGTTACAAATTCAAACACATGCTTGAATAGTTTCGGTGAATGCAATCAGTAATCGACTGCATTCTCAATTAACACCGAAATGCAATCTCAACTCCATTAAGTAACAGGAGTTTCCAGGGGATTAGGAAGGTTGTGCAGTTGAATGAGGTGAGTTTTATGCTAGCAGCAATAAATTCGCAATTTAGATTAGCATTAAATGTGTTAAAAATAAAGTAAAGACTTAGCGAAACATTATTAGAAAGCTTAATTATATATTTAAAATATATATAATTAGATTTATATATATATACATACAAATGGAATGCTTGTTTGTATGTCTCTATCAATAGAAATCAACACTTTTGCCTGGACTTGATGAAATTTGGCATAGTATTCTTCAAAACAAAATTTAAGTTGTCAGTTTAGGTATTTTACTGAAATTTTTAGACCTAGTAAATAATTTTTTATACTGACTGAAACATCGCACACTTTATTTTCCGATCTACAAATTTTCTTATAATCTCTGTGCAGTTTTTTTTTCTGTTATTTTTTCAAATTTAGTTAATTTTTTTCTGTAACAGTGTTTTTTTTTATTTTATGATTAAATATTGACTGTTTTCTTTGTTTCATCAAATTATACATTTACATTTTCTTGCCAACGCTAAAATTATTATTTTAAAAACTTTTCTTTGGACCATATTTCCGAAGTTTGCTATTTCTTTCTGCACATATATTTTTTTTAAAATTAGCCTGATGATTTGTTAGAGATTATTTACCTTAAATAATATTTTTTTCAATCTTTTAAAGTAGCCGGGCGAAATGTTAGGTGAATGTGTTCCATTTAATAACGAAACTGCCAGAAAAACAATATAATCTTGATATGCTAGATGATTGCAAAAGACATTTTTTAAATTTAAAAGCCTTTATTAATCTATCTATTCAGATTGTTTAACTAAGTGATGCAACAAATTATAAAATATAGATAGCTGGTTCAAATCAGTAATTCTGACAAACTTGATCTTTGATATTTCAAGTAGATTTAGTTAAAATATTTTGGTATGATTACGTTTATACACTGGCATAATTGCGCAAACTTTTTTTTAAATTTCTGTAAGAGCAGACGTTTAGACCTAGAATATGCACAAAGTGTAGTCAGTTAGGTAGCAAATCATTAAGAAATTATTTGCTATAATTTTGATAATAATGCTAGTAAGAAAAATGTGACGATTTTTTTCAATAGTTTTAGAGAGTATTAACATTCATAAACTGTAGACCAAGAGAGCCTTCAGGTCTAAAAAAATTATGAAGCTTACCAGTTTTTCCAAATTAGGGACATGAATTATCCATTATAAATTTACTTTTTCTTACATGAAGTATGGAGAAAGTAATCGTAATATTAAATAAATGAACTCCAGATTTTAACAAATTTCCGTATTTCAGACTTCTTGACTTCAGGAAACAGATTTTTGGCATTTTGTTTGTCTTGTTTGTTTCTGTAAGTGAATACAATAACTCGAAAACGATTTGAGATAGATACATAAAGTTTAATATACGAGTGATAATTTAAATTTGGTTTTTATCACTGTGGTTACATAATTTAAATATTTAAGCTTTAGTATCGTTTAAAGTTTTTATCAAATTTTAAACTAAATTTATTGAAAGCAAGTTTGTCTATCTGGCTGTTCGATTATGCTTGATTTCGATAACTACAAAGGAAAGAGCTCAATAGAGGAAAATTAGTATATAGGTTTAATAATTTAAAACGTAGATTCTTCTCAAATTTTGAATCATATCTACCAAAAGGCTGACTATCTGTTAGTCTGTGTTTTCGCACGCATATAAAAGCCAACACTCAATACAGAATGACTTAATTCAATGAAATTTGGCATGTGACCCTGTATATATGAGTATTGGACTGCTTATTCACAGAATTCCTTCGGCGGCGACGAGACTCAGCCCTTTACAGGGTCTTTGAGTTCACCATCCAAGTTGAAGAGCTTCCCTTTCAGATGTTTTTTCCGGGGGTCAAACACATTAAGATCGCAGGGCGACATGTCCGGGATATAAGGTAAATGATAGAGCTGTTCTCACTTGATCTTTTCCAATTTCGCGTCTGTGACTTCTGAGACATGTGAACACGCATTTGTATGCGCATGTTTATTTTGAAATTGACCTCTTAGAAAAACACAATACGATAATAAATACAAGCTTGTGCCTATTTTCCATATACAAATATTTATCAACTTGCAGCACTTACTAAATAATCAAACACTAGGAGTGACTATTCCAGTCCGCAACTTCTTTTCTAATTAAAAAAAATCTTGACATTTCCCCTCCCTTCCCTCTTCTTATTCTTGGAATTACTTTTTCAAATCAGTATATTTCATTTTCTGTACCTTCATATGAAGCTAAGAAGGAAGGAAAAGAGAATGAGGTAGAAGACAAAGTACTTGCAAGCAGTTGAATCTAGATTTACCCAATCAGTTTACTTGCTTATTTAAAATTTTTGTTAAGAATGGAAAATTCATGAAAAATAATGTTTTTTAATGATTTAATGTATAACAAAATTCTTATTTTACCGAAACCGAATTTTCTGCAACCGTTTGGACTATGTAAATAAAATAATGAGTCCGGATAAAAAAAATTGAGACAGTTTATTTTATTCTTGTCCAGAATCATAATTTTATCTGAAACACATCTTAAATCCACTAAAAAAAATATTCAACTATTAGTCCACTTCTATTGTTAGAGAATCTAAACAAAAAAAAAAATTAGAAGTCATGAACTGGATTTTAGGTAAAAAAGGACACTGAATGTGAGTTAATGTTCCAAAAATGTAAGAGATGTTGAAAAGGAAGGAGCTGTTGACGATGTAAAAAAAAAAATCAAAAAATACCATAACACTGCAATAACACTTCAAATTCAAACCATGCCAAATAAAGCTGTAGCCAAAGATTCCATGGACCACTGGATATGAAACTATTGGAGATTAGTCCAACAACGCGGAAAAAAATCGTCCCCTTTCATACACACACCATCTGCCCACACCAGACTTATTTTAAGAGACCAATACTTTCATATGGTATCTGGATGCCACATCCCCTGCTGCGACCTCTTATTTTCAATAGCATCACAAATATCTTCGGCTATTGGTTATCGGATCGTCGGCTATTGCTCTCCTAGTAAACATGAGCCACTCTTTTCTGCAGATATTTGGGGGTTGTCTGCAAAATTATATTTCGCTTTTCTCAGTTTGCTTTATTAAAATTCTGGTCTTTGTAATTTGAATCCCCTAAATTGCATGCTGGTGCAAAAATAATTGTATGACTTCTCACAATCTTACTGTGAAATTCGAATATATCTCCTGCTTTTAAACATCCTCAAGAACTAAAGAAACCATTTCTGAAATACTGCCCATTTGTCTATGAGCATGGTAAACTGATTGTATGTGTACCCGCTTGTATTTCGTAAAGGTAATTTAAAAATTCAGAAGCTAGATCGATGCCAGATAAAACCACACCCTTTTCAAAAAGTGTATTAACTGGCACTTTTCTTTAGGTTCAAAAGAGTTACTACTGGTTGGCGGGCAGAAATCTAGATGAATAGTTCTTAGAAGTCACTTGAAACTTGACATTTGTAGTTAAGGTATGCCGTTATAGAAAGCTATATTATGTGAGTTGATTGAAATGAACTATTAATAATGTCTCAGTTTTGGTGTTGAAAAGTACCAGTGAAATTTGCTTCCTTTAAAAGCTTGAAAGAACCTGGTGCATATAAATATAGTGCAATGATTCAAATGTCCTCACACTAGTATAACAGAAAATTTGAAAAAAGGAATGCCAACTCATGTTTTGTACTCATAATCTGATAACAATTCAAATGAAGTTAATTAAAAATAGAATCCCTTCACTTCAAAATTACAGGTCAGAGTAACTAAGTAATATCTTTATGAGAAATAACACGAGAAAATAAATATAAAAGTATTTTCTCTTACTTAAAATCTATAATTAATAATATATTACTGCGCGTTTATTCCCTTTAAGTAGTTTCTTTCATAGAAGAATTGGAATTCAAAATGAAAAATATTCAAAGAAGTCATTTGACGTATTGATGAAATCATTAGTAGAAATAATTCGATTTGTCATCCAAGATTCAGCTGCTCTATATAGTGCACTGTTAAAAAGACATTTTTCTTTTATGATGTTCAATGGATTCTTAATTTTAATTAAAAATACTAAACAAAGTGGTTAATGTAGTAAAGACTGTAGAAAATATGATTCTGCAATTTTTAGTATCTTTTTGAAAAGTATAAAATATGTGATCCTGTTACCAAATCATTGGATTGAATAAGAGTCCTTTTATTATTTTTAAGTATCTTTATTTTCATCCCTTATTATTAGTAAAGCTTGCTTTTGAAATCGATATAACTGAAAAGATAACAGAATTTTCAGCAGAATATCTCAAGGACAAAAGCATTCGCAGTGTGAAATTCCCCTGACTTGGAGGTACTATTTCTGCTCATAAAATATGTGCGTCTCAAAAAGGGAAAATTCTTTTGTAAAAATAAAAATTAAGCTCGTAATAGACTTAAGAGGAATTATTTATAAAGTAATCTGATAATATTTAATCTTCAATCACTCATGGATTCTTGGTCTGAAAAAAATCTGTTGTTCTTATTATCAATATTCTTTCACTTTTTTTTTTTCCTTTTTGCAAAAACCTGAAAGAACCATTGAATTATTTATCATTTGCTTTATTTTAGTTTTAAGATTTCATTATTTGATCTGTCCCAGAATCATGGATTTGTATTAGAAAAGTAAAGTGAAATCTTTTGTTAGTCAATTTCATTCTGGAGCAACTAGGAATCATTTTCTAAGTATGTAATGTGGTTTTTGTTGTGCTGTGGTTTCGTCATAGTCCTAATAAATATTGAGTTAAATTACCTTTTAAAATAATTTTTAGATTAAATAAAACCATACTTGTGTTTTTTTTTTCATGAAAAGATTTTTCTCATCAGTGTAAAAAAGCCCTTGTGACTTATAATTAACAATTTTAAATATATTGATAATTAAATAATCAGATGATGAAACCCTTAGTCTTCTTCTGTCTATTTATGTTTTATCCCCAAACATTTCACAGCATAATAGATAGCAACTGAGATTTCATCAACTGTCTTACTACAACTTCTTGAGGATCAATCCCTATTCCCTATAATTTCTAGATAACATATTAGATATTTGTGAAATAACCATAATTGCTATAAATAATTTTATTCATGTCCAAAGTAACAAAATAACATGCTTTCAGTTTCGTTTGTTTAATGATTATTAGGAAAAGTGATGGTGAAAAATCATTCTTATTTAAAACATTTATGTAAATAAAAATGAATGTTTGTCTGTACGTTTCTTATGCGCTGCCATGTCGCTTATTCGCTTGCGATAAAACTTTGAATACTTATTACTTGCACTTACGGGAAGGTAAGAGGCCTGGTAAAATTATCTAACATATAAAAAATAAAATATTTTCCTATCTATTTATCACATCTATTAACCAAAGCTTATTGTTAAAATAACTCATCAAGGTGCCACAACAGATTCAGTAAAGATATAAAATTCAAGATAAACGTTAAAATACCATAGCTATTGTATGTAAATTCTATGCAAGTCGTTCTCTGAAGTGACAACATTATTAGAGATCACGCAAGAAAGTTTTAGGGGAACCAATCCTATAGAATTAAAATTTTAATTAAAAATTCAATAACATTACAGCGTTTTTTGCCTTATCTTCCGAAAATAGAGTACATAAATTTTTGCATTATTTTAGCTTTAAAACTTATTAATTCAACTATAACAACAAATTTATGGCTTAAATATATATTCAGTGTTTAATCAATTTTAATAAAAATTATTTTAATCACAATTTCTAACCTTAATCTTGAGAATTCTGAACGAATATTAAATGAATCACGAACGATACAAAAACTAGTTTCTTCTCTTTGAATTGTCAAAGAACACCAAGCATTACAATTCTAAAAGAATGCATAAATCTGTCATATAAAAATGAATTGTTGTTTGTCCGTACTTTATGGGGTGCCGTACTATTCAATCGATTTCAATGCAATTTAGTCAACTTATTTCTTGCACCAGCGTGAAGGTTATACGCACAGTACAGTTATCATATCTATGATATAAAAATAAATTTTTGTTTGTCTAAGAGCTGCTGTACTATTCAACCGATTGCGATGAAACTTGGTAAGACCTATTGCTTGCACTTCCGCAATGGTTATATTTCAAAATTGATAGTTTCAAAAGCCAAACAGCACATCCCATCAGAATTAATCACAAATATATCATACAAGATAAAATTATCATGGATGATGTCAATCTATATGATTTTGTTCTTTTCGTTACTGAATAGTCTTCTACACAAAATGCTGTCATTTAGCGTGCTCACTGTTTTTTCTGCAGCAAACTGCACATATTATTTAGAGTTGATCTCACACATACAAAAAATTATTATCGATGCCGCTCAACGTAAGTTATATATAATGAACATTTTTCAGTGTAAACAGTAATTTTGCTATTTGTATATGAATCTATATACGATATTTCAATTATACAAATGTATATCGTGTTGATTGCTTCGACAAAAAATACGTTCCCAAATGCTCGTCACTTTATTAAGTGATCAGACAGCGCAACCTCTAGAAATTAGCCAAATAGAGCTTCATAAACAAACAAGAAACGACAAGAGGGGAATTAATCAGATCATTCACAAACTGCAAATTCACGTGTTTCAGAATCTCAAGGTCAACATGAGGTAAGAACCGATAGACAACGTTTACATGCTATCTCATCGCGAGTAACAGAATAAAAAAATCTAATATGAGGCAAGAAGTATGACAAATATCTTTAAAGAAAAGTCGATTGCAGAAGATGTGTTCACTATACGCATTCCTATTATTCCCCCTAGCATTCCTTTTGATTTCAAGCGACTGTGACTTGCATTCTAGATGACCATCAACAAGGCACAAGATCAATCACTTCAAATTTGCGGACTGAACCTAAAAAATACATGTTTTTCACATAACCAGTTGCATGCTGGATGCTTAAGAGTAGGACGGTCAATAATTTTTTTGTTTGTTTGTTTGTTTCTGCTCATGACGGAAAAACTAAAAAATATTGCCTACCCTGAAGTTTTGAATAATAAAGTTAAAAAAAGAATAAATATCCTTTACACTTCTCCTTTATATATCATACCTTTCAATAAATATATTCATTTAAGATACGAAAATAAAGGTTATTCTTTCTATCATTCCTAATTAAACAAGACAATATTTTAAATTTAAAACGATATTTCCAAAATTATTTCTTCTGCTGCAGCAACGCGCCGGGGACCAGATAGTTTCGAATAAAATTCAGCAATGCTACAATTGGGTATCACTACATTTCACAGAATGCTATGTTATCTTTTTATTAGTAGTAAATTGTTTATTTTATTCTTATTCCACCATCAGTTGTTGTCTTTTGGAAAAAATCAACATGGCAAATAAAAAACAACTCTTCACATTTATTTTGAAAAAAAATAATAATAAATATATTTAATAGCATAGCTTCAGGGCAAATATCTAAAAACATGACATAAAAATTTCGAACCAAATAACTAAATAAAAAATAATACACAAGTGGCTCTGAATATTTATTTAAAGAGTCAACTGCATCAAGCTAAAAAATTATTTAAATGAGTAAATAAAGGACAATTTCATGTGCTTTTTTATTTGTTTGATATCATTTCAACAAGCTCCGATGCAAAAAAAACTCCTTTAAAATACAGATATAAGATACAAAGTAAGCAAAAAAACTGAAAATGAAATAAATATTTCAATTCGTTTGAAAACTTTATTTTCTATTTATGTAAACATTTCCATTTTGCTCTTTTTTTGAAGCTAAATAAAATTTGTTACTGTTTAACGCTTGAGATATTTACAAAAAAAATTTATGTATCTTAAAATGTCTCAGTGTTATTTTTGCGTAACTCACTTAAGGCGATGGCTTTAACCTTCTTTCAACAATCTATTAAAAATGTAGACATTTTTTGTCGTGTATAAATAAAAATTTGATGAAGAAAGAATACAGAGATATTTTATTTTCTATTGCTTCGTTTGGTTACAATACTAAACAATAGAAAGTATAGGAGTTTAAACTTCGTAATAGTTAAGAATTTTTTTTATAATTATCTCCTCTTTCATTTAACTCGCAGTGTTTCATGTTAGTAAAGTTAGTTTTGTGCTCAGCTTTTTACTATTTATGTTGTTTTTAAGTTCTAGGATTTTTACTTTTTCAAGTATGAAGAATGAAAATCGTCAAAAAATTTGAACTCAAGATTTAGATGAATGTGTATGTTTTAGATCTCCTTGAGTTCAAAAAACATATTTTTGAAAAATGTCTGGCTGTCTGTCTGTGACAAGGGAAACTCAAAAATGCTTTAAGCAAGACGGATAAAATTTGGTGTTCAGTCTTTATACCAAATTTGTAGGCATCTTTTGAATTTTGAATAGGATCTGTTGAGAGGAAATTTGTATGTCAGTCTGTTTGAAAACAAGTTTTCATGATAATTACAAAACAAAGAGAGTGTTTTATACATAAATTTCTGTACAGAATAAACTTCTTTACCATAGAATTCTACCAAATCGATAGTTTGTAGGTCTGTACTTTCAGAAAAATCTAAAATCGATTCCTCAAAGAGGCAATGGTTTAAATATACACGTTTATATCATATTAAAAAATATATCAGTTTTAGTATTCGTTTTTATGACTTCATGCAGTTTTATGTCAAACTTTTGTTTCACTCGGTTCAGAAGTGTGCGTACGAAACCCATATCCAATTTTTGAATACTTTTGATCCCATGTCAGGAAATTCATCATCAAAACACTGACCAAGTTCATTTAATTCAGTTAAAATGCAAAATTCATGTCAAAGGTTATTGCTCCGCAACTATTATAAGCCAACGTCATACAATAGGATAACAAATTGATTACAGAAAATGAGAGAAAGTTTTGAAAAGACGTCCCGCTGGTTTAAATTATATAGAGCTATATGCTCCTGATAAATGAACGATACTTTAATAATTTATATAAATAAAAATAAATGTTCATCTGTATGTCTCTTATGCTGTTCCTTACAACTCATCCGATTGCGATAAAACTTTGAATACATATCACTCGCATTCACGGGATGGTTATATTCATAGTAAAATTATGTAATCTATATAAATAAAAATGAATGTTTGTTTGTATGTCTCTTATTCGCTGCCGGGCCACTCTTCCGATCCCGTTGATATTTCGTAGCTATTATACACAAATGCTCAAATATCGTTCTGTGAGGCAATAGTTTTATTAGACAGAATGTGAGAAAGTTTTAGAACCAATCCTATAAGCTTAACATTTTAATTAAAATAATTAAATTAAAATTCCAGAAGATACAGCAAAATTGTACAAAAAATTTTGCTCAATTTTAATTTTAAATAAATTATTTTTTCAACCATGTCAACGATTTTATTGCATAAATATTTTTTCTGTGTTTAATCATTTTTAAAAAAGAAAATTTTTTATCACATTTTCTCACATTAATGTTGAGAATTCTGAACGAATATTAAACGAATCACAAAAAATAAAAGAAAAACGTTTATTCTCTTACAATTCTCAAAGAACATCAAGCATTATAATTCTAAAAGAATACATAAATCTCTCATATAAAAATAAATTTTTGTTTGCTCGTACCTTATACGCTGCTGTGCAACAAATTTCTTTGTAATTGATCTACTCATTGCTGAAAATCTCAGGCATAGTGCAGTTATCATATCTGTTATATAAAAATGAATTTTTGATTGTTCGTATCCTATGCGTTGTCATACTGTTCAACCGATTGCGATGAAACTTGGTAAAATCTATTGCTTCCGTTTCCGCGAAGGTTTTATTTTAAAATTGAAAATTGACGAAGGTCAAACAGTAAAATGTACATCTCATTCGGAATTAATCGCAGTCAATGTCTTCCACACAGGATGTTATTATTCAGCATTCTCACTATTTTTTCTGCAGGAAGCCACTCTTTTATTTAAAGTTACCGATGCCGATTAATGTAAGTTATATATAATGGAAATTTTCTGATGCAAACAGTAATTTTGCCATTTATTCATTGAATCTACAATCGGTATTTCAATTATACAAATGCATATCGTGTTGATTGGTTCAACGAAAAATATGTTGCCAAACTCGCGTCACCTAATAACGCAACATCTATAAATAAGCCAGTTCGAGCTCCTCAAACAAACGAGCAACAACAAAAGAGCAATAAAACAGATCGTTTGCAAACTGTAATGTCACGTACTTAGAATATACAAATCAACATAAGGAAGAAGCGAAAGACAGTGTCTACATGCAACCTGATCACGACAATCAGATTTAAAAGATCAATATGAGGCAAGAAGCTTG